>APFE030644344.1:204550-304769 GCA_000404065.3 Pinus taeda | reverse complement strand
TATTGATCTGTGATCTGTTTGTGAGCGGTGTCCTTTTGGTGTTCTGTATGAGGAACTTACCCTGTAAATTCCTACACAGGTTATACAACTTTTTCCATACGAGAAATTTATTCACCAGAGACTTAGATTGGTACAAATTTCGTAACTTGTCCCACAAAGCCTTTGTCGTATCTTCCCCTGATACATTTAGCAATACGGAATCTAAGACACACAATTGTATTGTGCTCTTCGCCTTCCGATCCAACTTCTTCCATTCTTGATGAGACACTCCCATTAGTTTAATACCCGGATCCACCACAATCTATTGATCTTTATCCACCAATAGATCCTCCATCTTGAGTATCCACAACTAAAAAAATCTAACAATTAAATTTCTTAATCTCTATCTTTCCACTGCTCGCCGTCTTATTTTACCACTAGAATAAATCCCATAGATTTCCCATTGAATGGGGCCTACCATAGGCCCGGGAAAAACCCCTCAGCAACAAAGGCATCCCCTTGAAGCCAAAATAGCTATGATACCAAATGTAGGTTTTAACCCCATATATAAATTACCTGCATAGGAATTCTAAAACATAGAAAATAAACAATGTGAGAGCATAACACATAAAACACATACACACAAAGATTTTCCCCTAGATCCCGAAACTAGGACTACCAACTTGCTTTTTCATTATATTCCTTTCAATGTTACAATACATATTTATACATGCTGAACCATCCAATACCATGGACCAAAAAGCATTGCATCCAAAACCATGTGCGAAATCTTGCACAAAACCATAGGTAGGTCTACCCAACCGAATATAGGGTTCAAAAAAAAAAATTTCAGGGGCGTTGCGCCAAACCCGATAGAGTGGGGTTACATGCACCCCTCAAACCCCCTGTGACACCCCCCACTACGCAATCCATGCAACGAAGGGGTGGCTTTGCCTGGCTTCTAACCCCCCGGTTAACTACAAGGCCTAGTTGTGGAAAGAATTTAGCACAACCCAAGACAATGGATGGAACCCTAAATATATCAATCCACTTAATCATTAGGTTTTTACTCTATTATTGATATGGATCTTTTCTCAGCTAATATTGGTATAGATTTGTGGGTACTTAGTGTCTATGGTCCCTACATGGAAAGGGTAATCTCGTAGGATACTCTTTTCCATAAAATTATTGATTTTGAAATGACTAAGATGGCCTTGATGTGGAGGAATAAGCATGCTTGGGATGCTAGAATAGCAAATTGACTAGATCGATTTCTTGTTTATAAACAGATGGTGGAAATTATACCATTGATTCCTTAGTGGGTTCGAGGTGGGGGTTATGATAAGTAACATTTTTTTGGAAATTAAGGAGGTGGGGAGGAAACCTACTCGTCCTTTCAAGTTCAATGCTATCTAGTTGAAGGATGAGGGATTTATGGCACTAGAAAAATACAACTAGACCTCTTATCATCTTGGCCTAGGGTCATCTTCAAATAAACATTTTTCTTCCAATTTATCCAAGATGAAGAAGATTAAAATCTAGTGGGAAACCAATAAGAGGATCAGGGATGATCATGGAATGAAAGAGGTGGAGGATGAATTGTTTCTTCTTCATGCCTCTAAAGATAGAGGTTTCATAAATGATGAGAGAAAAAAAAAAATTCCATTCTCCGGCCAGGAAAAAGAAGTTGTTGGAGGAAAATGATTCCTTATGGGGTCTGAGGAGTAGGAAATTTGGCTAGAGATGAGAGATGAAAACATTTTTTTTCCAAAACTATACAAAAGGAAGGAAAATATTCAATGCTATGTACAACATGGAAGATAAGGAGGGTGGGCATGCGACTTTGTTTGAGGATATTGGATGGTTTTGGAATGGAATTTTTGGCACCCTCTCCCAATTTGATGAAGGTGT
The DNA here is from genome assembly GCA_000404065.3 of Pinus taeda. Lineage (NCBI taxonomy): Eukaryota > Viridiplantae > Streptophyta > Pinopsida > Pinales > Pinaceae > Pinus > Pinus taeda. Next base: position 302,879 of record APFE030644344.1, on the reverse strand, counting down.
TTCTATTGCAAATATTCTTATAATAACACAAATTTTTATTTAGTTTGAAGATGATGACGGTAGTCTGAATTTGATGTTTGAAGTATCAAACTTGAAAATGTAAGAGGTCTTAAATAGCTTCCAAAAAGAATGACCTTCTTCAAGTAGTGGTGGAGTCTAGAAGGATAGGGTGGATTTTGGCATCTTTCAACATAAATTTTATATCCATAATTCCAAAATTAATCAATGCTGCCTCCTTCAATTATTTTTGACTAATTTCACTCTACAACTACATCTATAATATTACAGTCAAAGTAATTACTGAACGAATTAAGCCTATCCCATCCAAATATATTTCCAAGGAGAAATTTTTATTTTTTGAAGGGTGAAAAATTCACAACACCATTGGTGTTATGAAGGAAGGGCTCCACAACCTAGAACCATTGAAAATTAAAGGATTAGTTCTAAATATATACCTCTCCAAATATTATGACAAGGTTAGGTGGCTATATATCCACATACTTCAAACCCACTTGGGTTATGAAATTCCTTTGATAAGTTGGATTATGATCCACCTCACAACAATTTCTTTTGTGGTCTTGATTATCAAACTGACTTCCCCATTTTCCCATGTTGAGTGTGGCCAAAGAAAATGGTTCCTACTTTTTCCACTGATATTATTGTCATTTTCGGGTGAGGGAAGGAGGCTCGGGAGGAGAGAGGAAGGTTTAAACAAAAGCGGACGAAGATCTGTAAAGGTAAACAAAAAGGTGGGAGGGAGAAAGGAATCGGGTGGGACTGAATGGATCAATGGACGGAAATCAGGGGAGGGGAGAGATCCCCTCCTTCAGAAACGTGGTAGCAGGCGAAACCAATGGAGGGGGGAAGCAAGGAATGCAGAAAGAGAATGATAGAGACGTACCAGTGCTGGAAAACTGATGGCAAGCAAGAATGGGAAACAGGTGCTTACCTAGGGCACAAAAAAACCAAGGTACGTAATCCATAACAATAAACTGGAAGATTACCGCGGCTATATGAAGGATCATGCATTGATCTGTAAGTTTATAGGGTTTTGGCCATCTGAAAAGGATCTAACAAAATGGATTCAACTAAGGTGGAAGCCAAAAGGACATATAGACCTCAAACTAGGAGCAAAGGGATTTTTTACATTCATTTTTGCAAACCTAGAAGACAAGGAGAGAATATTTGAGGAGGGGCCATACTTCAAGAACAATGCTGGACTATTTATGAGACATTGGGAGGATAGATACAACCCAGATGCTGAGAAATTACTGGCAGCACCCATATGGGTCAGATTGTTTGGGTTACCAACAGAATTTTGGGACCCTGAGATATTGGAAGGGATTCGAAACTCGATCGGAGCTTTCGTCAAAGTGGCAGAGTCGACCAAAAGAGGGAAGTACACATCTTACGCTAGGATATGTGTGTACATGAACATAGCAGAACCCCTGTCGGAATATATAGAAGTGGAATTCCATGATGAAATATGGCAACAGCCAATAGATTATGAGCACATTCCCTTCAGATACCGAAGGTGCCACGAGTACGGACATCTATATAGACAGTGCCCACAGAGTAGAGAGGGGGAAGCAAAAAGAATTATGGAGGAAGAAATAAGGAAAGCAGAAGGATCGGATATAGGAAAAAAGGGTTTCAAAGAAGTTCAGAGAAGGTAAAAACTGAGATCAGAGGGAACAAGAGGACAACCAAAGGAAAAGAATACACCAGCTGAAAACAGAGAACAAGTTTCAGGTCCTTCAGGATGAGGAAGAAGAAATCAAAGGTGGAAAGAAGGCAGAAGCAGATGAGGAAAATGCACCAATGGAGATCATAATCGAGACAACATGTAAAAGTATAAGCCAGAACAGAGAAGCAGAAGTAGAGATGGGAGAAAGCCAGGAGAACATAGTGGAACAAATGCCGAGGGGGTCAGACAATCGAAAAGATAATGGGACCGAAGAGGAAAGAATAATGAAGAAATTGCTTCAAGAATGGAAGAACCTAGATGAAAGATTTATACTGGAATCACAGAAACAACAATATAAGGAAGCGTTCCAGAAATAAAAAGAGAAGAAACGTTGTATTCGAGAAATCGGAACAGATCAAATAGGATCACAGGGAAATCAAAACCTGGGAATGGACGATAGTGACAAAGGGGGCAGAAAGAGAGGCAGACGAACAACAAATGAAACGATTCAAGCAGTGGGAGAAACACTAGTCAATTCAGGTAGAGTGATACCTCTGTCAGAGGTATTTCAACAACCTTCAAAAAGTTATAAATGATAATTACAAGTTGGAATATCAGGGGGCTCAATAGTAAGGGCAAGCTGAGATATTTAAAGGAGAGATTGAAGAAGGACAAACCCAGCATAATGTTAATTCAGGAAACAAAAATGGACCAGCAACAGTTGCAAGAAATAATGAAAATGATGAGACCTGAATGTGAGGTAATGGTTCAAGATGCGGTCGGTTCAGCCGGGGGTATAGAAATTATATGGAATCCTGAGGAGGTAATTTTTGAGAATTGGATTAGCCTCCCTAGAATATTAATAGGTTTGTTTAGGTTGACATGAATGGAGTAAAGAATTCTTATTTCAGGGGTTTACAGCCCCCACTTACCCAGGTAACGGAAGGATTTCCTAAAGAATGTGCAGGTAATAAGACGAATCATCCCTGATAACTTATGGATAATATGAGGAGATTTTAACTTGATTCGCGACCTAGGAGAAAAGAAAGGAGGTATAAGGAGACCAGATCAGAGCATGGAGGAGTTTAATGAGTTAATAACAGAACAGAGACTAGTTGATATTCCCACAACTAACGGTGTCTTTACATGGAATAATAGAAGGGGAGGAAAAAGCCAGATAGCCTCAAGATTAGATAGGTTTCTTTTATCTGAACAAATATTGAACTGAGATGTATTCATAGAAATGAAAATCCTCCCAGGACTAGGGTCGGACCATTGGCCGATCTGACTAGAATTGATATCAAGAAAAACAATGGTAAGAAACCATTTAGATTTGAGGCTTTTTGGCTCAGAAATCCTGATTTCTTACGCAAAATGGAAGAATGGTGGACTCATAGTAGAGTTAAAGGGAAAGGAAAAATGCATACCATTCAATTGAAGCTCAAGGAAATTAAAGGTAAAATTAAAAAGTGGAACAAAGTGGAGTTTGGGAACATCATGGAGGAAAAACAGAAATTAGAGAAAGAAATGGAGGACATTCAGCAGAGAATAATCTTGGAAGGAAGGGATGAAGAGCGGAGTAAGGAGGAGGGCAGAATAATCAGCCAATTGGAAGAGAGGAGAAAACATGAGGAGATTATGTGGAGGAAAAAGTCAAGGATTAAATGGTTGCGTGAGGGTGAAAGGAATACAAAATTTTTTCATCAAGCGATGATACAAAACAGACAAAGGAATCGGATCTTCTCAATTAAAAATGTGGAGGGGGAGAGGGTAATAGAACAGGGAGGAATTGAAAAAGTCCTAGTGGATTACCATAAAGAAATTCTCACTAAACCACCGGAGGCATGAGGAGAAGCAATTGAACATATCTGCAAGGAAATACCAAGACTCATAACAAATGAAGAGAACAAGGCGTTGATGAGGGCAGCTAGTATGGAAGAGGTTGAGGAAGTTGTTATGAATATGAAAAAAGGCAAGGCTTCAGGGTCCGATGGGTATACAGTAGAATTCTACTAGGCAGGCTGGCACTTCTTAAGGCAGGAAATCTTAGAAGTTGTCGAGGAATCAAGAATGAAGCAAAAGATCTGGCCAGGTATTAACTCAACCTTTCTAACCTTGATCCCTAAAAGTAATAAGTCGGAGGATGCACAAGGATTTCGCCCAATAGCACTATGCAATGTCATTTATAAGATTATAGCTACCCTGATAGCGAAAATATTAAAGCCTTTACTCCCGAATATCATCTCTCCCGAACAAACTGACTTTGTCGAGGGGCGACAAATACTTGATGGACTAGTATTTACACAGGATATGATTCATTCCCTAAATTAGAAGAAGCAGTGGGGAATGATGATAAAACTAGATCTATCAAAGGCCTATGACCGCTTGAGCTGGAGATACCTTAGAATGGTGCTTGAAGCATTTGGTTTCGAAAAGAGATGGATTGAATGGGTCTACAACATGATCTCAACACCGATCTTCTCAATACTGGTAAATGGAATCCCATCGAATACCTTTAATGTAACAAGGGGAATAAGACAAGGAGACCCAATCTCTTATTTTCTATTTATAATGGCAGCTGAAGGGCTTGGGAGAATTATCAAAAGAGAGCTAAGGGAAAAGAGAATTAAAGGCTTAGAACCATGGGGAAACAATTTGGCAATAACGCATCAGCAATTTGTAGACGACATAATGCTATTTGGAGAAGTCTCTATAAAAGAGGTAAGGAATATCAAAAGAATACTTGAAATCTTCATGGAGGCTTCAGGAATGGAGATAAATAAAGAAAAATCATGTACATTTATATTAAACACCCCTGATTCTATCAAAGCTCATCTAACCAGAACTTTAGGCTTCAGGCAGGGTGATCTCCCCACCAAGTATCTGGGGAACTAGTTGGATATAAACCCCACCCGGATGAAAAATTGGCAGGATGTAATAGATAAAATAAAGAACCGACTGGCAAGCTGGTCATTTAGATCTTTGAACATAGCCAGTAGAATAGTCCTGTTAAAATCGGTCCTGCAATCGATCCCTATCTACCCTCTCTCCATCAGAGCAGCGTCCAAAGGAGTGTGCACAAAATTGAAAGAAATATTTGGGAAGTTTGTTTGGGGAGGACCTAAACAATAGAGGAAATGGGCCTTAGTCTCATGGAAAAACCTGGTGAAAAGAAAAGAGGAAGGAGGATTAGGTATAAGGGATCCCGAAATGCTAAATAAGATTTTAGGAGCCAAATTATGGTGGAGATGGGTACAAGGAGGAAAGGATGTGTGGAAAAAATTTGGGAAAAAATATATAATATGCCGGACTCAATAAAAGGCAGACTGAGAATTGAAAAAGTCTCAAAAGGATCCTCTATATGGGAATTGGCAAGTCATAACAGAGATGTGGTCAAAAAACATGTTTTTTGGGAAATCCGTGAAGAAAGCAGCACCAAATTTTGGGAGGATGGATGGCAGTAGAGAGATAAACTGTCAGAGATACAAACCTTACAAGAAATTCAACAGAAAGCGAAGAGGGAAGGTATGGAGTATGTTAGGGATTATTGGCAAAATGAAGAGAACAATGGAATATGGAGGACTTGGAGGAAACCAGAGGAATGGTTTGAAAATATAAACCAAGAACTGGAGAAAATTTACACTAAAGAAGTAGAATTGAGAAAAATTAAAACTCGACCAGGAATGGACATTCTCAGGTGGGGAAGATCAATGAAAGGAACTTTTACAGTAAAAGAAGCCTATTACTTAACAACAAAACAAGAAAGGGAGGATGGTGCAATGGGTTGGAGAATAATATGGGAAGGAAAATGGTGGCCGAAAATCACAATATTCGCATGGCTGGTTAGTAAGGGTCGGATTCTAACCTGGGATAAAATCTAGAAGAGAGGCTATTATGGGCCCTCGAGATGTAGCCTATGCAGCAGAGAAGAGGAAAACCAGGAGCACATACTAAATAAATGCCTTTCTGCAAGAAACTTATGGGAGAAGATCAAATCGCTTTTTGGGAAGACAATGAGAGATCCATGCAGCATTCAGAACACCATAATGCAATGGGGCAACGAACAATTTCACAGCAAAGTAATAAGAAGAATATGGAACTTATCGGTAGGTTTCGTGATATGGTTCCTCTGGAAAGAACGTAATAGGAGGATCTTCAGGGGAAAAAGCTGTCAACTTGAAAGAATTTGGGAGGAGGTGTGCAAATCGATAAAAGAAATAGTTCTATCTGAGACATGGGAAGAGGAGGACTGGAGAATGAACCAAGAGGAAGGAGGAATAGTTTCCAACTTAGCTATGAATTTAGTATGATTTATCCCAGAAAAGAGAATAGAAGCGACCCTCAAATACAAAGTCCCAACCAATTCAGATATCCAGAAGAGAATTTCATAAAACTGAACTTTGATGGGGTGTCTAAAGGTAACCCTGGACCAGCAGGCCTAGGAGGTATCTTTAGAGATAGCAAAGGAAAAACAAGGTGGGTTTTCGCGGAATGGGGAGGCGAAATGACGAACAACGAAGCGAAGCTTTGGGCGGTACACCAAGGATTGAGAATAGCAGTGAGAAACATATACATGAATCTGGAGATAGAAGGGGATTCACAGATAACAATTTGGATGCTGCGCAAATTAAAGGATGGAAAGAGTTGACAGCAAGTTGCAAAAAGTGGGAGGACAATGGACATTATTCAAGATATAGCGGATTTGCTAAACAGAATCGAATACAAAATAATAAATCATTTGAGATGCTACGGGAACAGGGCTGCGGACCTTTTGGCTAATTGGGGGAGTAAAGAGGCGGCCAAAAGTTTGGACAGGAGTTGGCCCTCAATGGAAGCGGATCAAAGCTGGGGAGAACTTAAAAACATAATTACCCAGGATCATAATGAATCAGTCACAGTTTGAAGGAGTGAGGACAAGACACCCGATCGGGATGAGCAAGGTGGCAAGTCGGACAATTAATGTTCGACGGTGTGTCAGGAAGGTAAGAACAGATGGGGTTCAGGGAATGATTACCACGGGCAAATGGATCGGTGAGAAGGATCTCCTCTCAAGGCGAACGGACAGCAAGGTACAGACGGAGGTCGGTAGATCCGTAAATATGTCAGAAGCGAGACAGGGGAATGATAACATGGGAGAATGGGACAGCAGAGCGGTAAGGGAGGTAAGTTATAAGCGAAGAAGGAGGGGAGGAATAAGGGAGAAAGGGTGGTGAAGAGGAACGAAGAAAACTGCATGCAAAGAAACGGGAGAGGGTGGCGACAATCAGCCGCACACAGTCGGGAGAGAGGGAGGATTCAGGAGCCGAATAGAAAGAGCAGGGACGCGGAGAAGGAAACAAAGACGCGAGGGAAGAATGGCGGCAGAAGGCAGTAAGACAGCAGGTAGATGGATGAGGAGCAGGGTAGAAGAAGGGAACCAGGGACGAGGGAACCAGGATGTGAAGGGTAAAGGAATAATGGAGGGGGATATAGAGCAGTTTTACATACCAGTGTATGATGATTCAGAGAGCGGGAGCGAAGATATCGAAGCGAAAAATGAAAAGGAAGAACAGGGGACTGGAAATCGCGGACGGACTGGGAGAAACACAGGGAGTAGGACCATGAAAAGAGGAAGAGAGGAAGCCGGAGGAAGTCACGAACGGGAAGCTGAGGAAGAGAGCGGAAGACGGATTAGAGGGCGAGGTCGACGAGGCAGGGGAGGCCAGAGGAGGCGAGGAGTAGCAGAGGGAAGAAGCAGACGGGGTCGATGCTGCCGAGAAGGCACGGTGGAAGATGGGGAGACCAGCACTGAAGGGGCAAGTAGGAAGGGAAGGAAAACTATTGGGACAAAAGTTCAGGCAGCTGAGAGAGCCTCCTGCGAGAAGACAAACCCGAAAATCAGAAGGATAATTGAGCATTGGGAGGAAGAGGCAATACAGGCCCAGTCTGAGGAGGAAATGGACGACTGGGTATATCTTCTGCCAGATCCAGGACATACCCATGGCCGAATGACATTATATAAACAATCTTTGCACTTATATTGGGTAATGAAGAGGCTTATGGCTAAGGCTATGGAGCAGATAGCCTTGGAAATGGCTGAATTATCACAGGGGATCCCCAATCTAAAAAAAAGAGTTGAAGAACATTCTAATCACCCTACTCATGCAGGACAAGAGGCTGGAAGATATTCATCAGCAGCTAGAGGCGAGTTGCTTGGTAATCAAGAAGGAGAAGGAGCAACAAGAAGATGCAGGGAACCAGTGAAGAAAAGGCATGTTTTTTGAAGAATTTAAAAAAGTGTAGTTCTTAGTTTCCATTAGCTATGTGTAGGATCTCTGTTTATTTTTATTTGCAGTCATATGAAAATAGTAACAGATATAAGGCTGATGTTTACAAAGCCTGGAAAGATAGACTGAAAACTTTCTATTTTTGGTTAGCTGTCAAAAACTACAGGTGGTCAAGAAACCTGATTTCCCCTCGGGGTGGGTTGAGACCACCTTAAGATTGTAGTGGTTTCAATTTTATTAATAGAAAATGGTAACTCCATAGCTTACAAAAAAAAAAGATATTATTGTCATCGTCTGAAGGCCTAGCTAGGTTGTTGACTCATGAAAAATGAATGGGCTTACTAAATGTAGGGGTGGTGAAAATTTTGGTTATTACCCTCTTGTTTTCTGCATTAGGGGAATTTTAAGGTAAAAAATGGGCCTCGAAAAAAAAATGTACTAACAAAATTAACTTTAAAAGAACCAATAGGATTGAAGATGATGATGTCATGCACAGGGGTAAATAATTTAGAGGGAAAATAAGAAAACTTATTTTTTGAATTGTATTTTTTGGAATCTCCATGTTATTGAAGTTAGTGATAGCTTTGGAAGGTCTCGTACATAGGTTTTGTGTCAAGACCACTAAATTAAAATTCAAGATGACAAACTATCATTTCTAGGGAAGGACCTCCCTATGGTTGGAAGAAATGAGGATAGTTCGTAACTTAGAGGGAAATTAGGTTGACTCAAAATAATTTCAACGTTTATTTAAACGGAGTTGCTTAATAGAGAATTATTTTGATAACAAGGAAACTGAATCTAATTAACTAAAGTTGGGAAAAATGACAATGAATGAGTTGGTCAATATGTTTACTCATTTATTACATTAGGTGTTATACCTTAAGGATGAAAAAGATAATATACATTGATTTTTAAGTTGTATTCCACCTTCATTGAAGGAAATAATTAAGTAGGTTAACTCAAAGACCATGGACAAGGTAGTCAGAGAAGCTCAAATATGTTACCAATAGGGCAAGTAGAAGAACATAAATTTAAAATTGTGGTCCAACAACAAAAATTATTAGATGGCTCGAGGTGGAAAGAGTGGTAAATTTGTGTCCTTTAAGTAGTCTAGAAAGAGTAACTAGAACCAGAGTTGGATTAAAAATAATATTCGACTGGCAAAAAGATAAGGCCAAACTCAAGTAGGGTTTAAACAAGTGAATACCAAAAAATAAGTTAATGGTAAAGATAAAGAACCTATAAGGTGCTAGGGTTGTGGAGAAACCCACTTAGTATGAAATTGACCATACAATACCCGATCGATGAAAAATTTACAGCACCTTTAGGAAGCCTCTATTGTGAATGGTGTAGCGAGAAACATATCATGTATCAATGTGACCCTAGAAGGATGCCAAGCGAAACAATAGCCCACAATGGTGGAAATTGCAGGTATCATTTTTACCAAAATAATTTTGTATTAATATATCATGCATCTTGCCTAAGTTATATTAGTCCTCAAGTGGTAGAAAAATGTAAAATTAATTATGAAAAATATAAGGCCTCTTGGCTAGTTTAGTTCGCCACAAGGGAAAAAAGAAAGTTACAAAATAGATGAAGGCATGTTCAGTATCTTTAAATGGTATTTAGACTACCATAATCTTAAATATTATACCCTTGGGATTATATGACATTATGATAATGATGGATTGGTTGGAAAGGAATCAAATAATTGTAAACTGCCTAGTAAAAATTATTCTATGCAGATTCGAAAATGGCGTGCAAGTTATAAGGGGAATATTGAGGGTTATATATGTACGCTAGATATCAAACTTGCATCTAAAAAGGGATGAAAGAAAAGGATGTCAACCTTTTTTTGTCAAAGTGGGGGATAATTCTTTAAACAAAAATGATAAATCTATAAATGAGCTGGAAGTTATTCACGAGTACCCAAATGTGTTCGTTGACAAAATTTTGGGTTGGCCCCCAAAAAGAGAAATAGTTTTCTCCATAGAATTAATACCAAGTGAAAATTTAACATCCAAATATCTATATCAGATGAGTGTACCTAAGTTGATGGAATTAAAAAAATAATTGCAAGAGATGCTTAATAAAAGGGTATATCTGACCCAGTGTGTCACCATGGGATGCATAACTTTTTTTCTTTAAGAAGAAGGATGAGAGTCTTAGACGATGTATTGATTATCATCAATTATATAAGTTAATTTTTAAAAATAAGTAGCCCCTTAAGAGGATAGAGGATTTATTCATCCAATTATTCATGCCTTGAGAATGTGGAGACATTATTTGGTTGGAAAGAAGTTTATTTTGATAACATATCATATAATTCTGAAATACTTTTTCATCAAACCTAGAATCAATGCAACACAATCTAGGTGGATGGCATTCTTAAGTGAATATATTTTTTACATCAAGCACATATAAGGAAAGAAAAATAAGGTGGCCGATGCATTGAGTCGATTTTTAAGACACTTATGCGAGATAAATGTGAAAAAAAGAACGAGACACATTTTTATGAATAAGTAAAAATAACAACATTAAAAGATCTAAATTATGATATGATTCATAATATTTTAAGGAGCGGAACTGCCAAAAAATAAAAATTGAAGTATGAAATTAATGAATAAGGACTACCAATTTATCAAACAAAACTTATGTCCCAAATGAAGGCGAGATTAAAAACCTAATTTCGACAAAATATCATTACAATCAACATGCAGAACATCCCAGATATCAAAAAATGATTTCTGCACATAAGAAGGATTTTTTCTTACCAGGAATAAAGAGGGACATTGCAAAATATTTGAAAAGGTTTTAGGAATAACAAGTTGTGAAAGTACAACACCAACATCCAGTCAAATTGTTGCATCCCTTACCTATACGAAAGTGGAAATGGGAAGCATTATTCTTGGATTTTATAACTAGATTTATCAGAATTTAAAGGCAACATGACTCTATCATGGTAATAGTAGACAAAATTAACTAAATCTCCTAATTTTATTAATGTGTAGTCTAATTACAAGGTTTCACATGTGGAAGATGTTTTTACAAAAGAAATCTCCTAACTGCATGACATACCTATGAAAATGATATTATATAGAGAAGTGAAATTTACCTCAAACTTTGGGAAGGTTGTGTTTGCTTGAATGGGTACACAACTAGGTTTAGCTCTAGATACCATGCAAAAACCAATGGGAAAAGAGAGATATTAAATCAAGTATTGAAATTTATGTTGTGTATGTATGTCATGAATAAACCTATCAGGTGGGATGATTATTTACTAGTAATGGAATTCACCTACAACAATGGTTATCATGCATTGCTCAAAATTATCCCTGTGGATATTTGTATGGGTGGAAATGTCGTGTTCCACTAAATTGGTGTAGATATGATGATAAAATTATGTTGGGAAAAAAACAATTGTGGGAAATGGAAGGGATGGTTTATAGGATCAAACAAAATTTTAAGGTAGCCTAAGATAGATAGAAAGTTATACAAACATAAAAATAATACATTAGGAGTTCCAAGTAGTGGAACATTTTTATGTTAAAGTTTAATCTAATAATATCACCTTGAGTTTGCGAATTTTTCTAAATTGACCCCTCATTTTTTTGTGCCATTTCAAATATTGGCCAGCTTTTGGATAATGGCCTTCCAACTAGCATTACTAGCTCATATTAGAACTCAAAGTGTGGTTCATGAATCTATTTTAAGGAAGTATGTACACAAATGATATAGTTCGATATTGGTGGACACTTCCATATTCCACTTGGAATGCGACCATTATTTCCTTCATTTTCTTTAAATGTAGCACACCTTACTATTTTTTCCCACCTTTCGAGTCCTCAGCTTCTGGAGCTAATTTGAGGGCCCATAAGATTTTTTTGGGAAACGAGAGAGTCTAGAAAAATGGAATACCAATTTATGGGTATTCTTTTAGTCTCCTCTTAGATATATTTGAAATGGGGTATTATGGTAGTCAAATGGAGATCATATGCTAAATATACAACACCGAGAAGTTGACATTCTAACTAACCCTAATAGGGCCCATGAGTATTTGGCGATTCATCTCCTAGGGTTAGGATTTTGGATGTTTAGGGTTTCCCATTATTCCTTAATGATAAGAAGGCCTCCAAGCCTAATTGTAACACAATTTAGAAGGCATGTAGTTGCCACATATCTTCTTAGAGATAAATTACCATCGCCTGGACTAGCTTATTTCCATTCTGCATGTAATAGTTTTTGTACTTTGTTATCAATGAATTAAAGTTATGTTTTGGTTATAGCTTTGTTCTCTTGTTTATATTTGTATTTCATTTTATTCCTATATAATTCCATATCAATGGTATGATAATGGTTTTCTCTTTCTCTAATTTTTTTTTTTTCATGTCCCAAATGAGGTTGAGGTATAAGAAGTTGGGACTTGAATTAGGTGAACCCTTTCAAGGTTATCCCTACCAACACCAACGACCTCCCATGTTAGAGGAAAATAAAGATGCAGTGGTAGGAGATCCTATAAAATTGCTAATATAAAAATCCCTTGAGAAATAAAGTAATGAGATGATGGACAAATTTTCCCAGGTCCTTTGGAGGATTCCATCGATGACAGATCTTCATCCAAAAGTCACTTCAGAGCCACTTCCCCATTTAAGGTACAAGTGAACTTCAATATCCATGTATTTGAAATTCAAATGAAAATGTTGTCGATAAATGGTTGAATCTACTAGAGGGTTATTCTTCATTCCATATTTTCTCTAATATGGAGAAGATTACTTTTGCACTGGTTAAGGTCGCTCCCCATGTCAAGGACTGGTGGGAAAATTACTATGAGAAAAGGGTCAAGGAGCCCTCTCCATTCACAACCGCACCCTCATGGAACTCTTTCGAAGATGCTGTCAAGGAACAATATTACCCCATTGGGAGCTATGAGGATAAATATATACCATGGAGCATACTACGACAACAAAGGGACGAATATGTGCATGAGTTCACAAATATTTTTCATACATTTATGCGTATTAAATTATCTTCATGCAATCTAGTGCTCAAGTGTCACGACTTTCTAGAGAAGTACATTTAGGAATAAATGGAGTTCCTAGAAATCTCCTTGCTTGGTGGGGGATACTAATATGCTACCAATATTGAACAAAAATTTAAATAGAAGAAGCGAGACTTTGGATCTACAAATATGAAGCAGGTAAAATGCGCCTGCAAACCATTGAAAAAAGGACAAAGCCAAGGTGGGGTGACCAAGGACAACCCATCGAAGTTGTACGAAAAGAAAAACACCACAAAGATGAAGAAGGAAACATGTAAGTTGTGTTTGGTCCACAAGATCACCACTCACAACACGAGTGTCATGCCAAATGGTCACTAGTGGCCTAGTGGAAGTCTTTAGAGTCAGATGCATGTTCCAACTCGGAGTCAAACCTTGACAAGGGGAATGACAAAGGGAATAAAATTGCTGATATAGAGCCAAATGCCACCATTTCCACCACCAAGGTCTAGAAGATTGAGCCTAAAGACCTAGAGGAAGGGGATCATATCTTCCACTCAAACATGTGGGTGAAGGGATCGTCATTGCACGTCATTGTCAAGAGGTGGAGAAAAATGACCTTCATCATAGTAGAAGCCAATAAGAGGATGGGATTATGAACTACAACACACCCACATCCATACATCATTGGGTGGCTCCAATAAGGATGAGATCTATGTGTCATCCAATAGTGTCACCTTCCCTCCAACACCGAACCCTTCATAGATGAGGTAGTATGTGGAGTTACTCCTCTTGAAGTTTGTGATGTATTATTAGGCCAACCATACTTATGGAAGGACCATTTTGTGTATGATTCTATGTCTCACATTTTTATTATAACTTTAGGAAATAAGTTATATAGGATACCAGAGGTAGACCCACCTACCTCCATCTCTTTGATCTCTGCTAAGAAATGTAGTAAGATAATATCCTACACTAGGAAATTTGTTTTCATTCTGATTCACTCTCAAAGTAAAGTGATCCATGGCCCCCAATAACTCTTCCTCCACATAGTAGAAGTAGGTGGATAAGGTTATTCAAGAATACAAGGGCATCCTTTCCCCACCCATGGGGTTACCCTTGCATTTTCATGTCAAATGGTCGATTGATATGACTCTTGGCGAACCTATAAGTAATGGATCGATATAATGGCACTCCATTATGGAAAATGAAGAGATGAAGAAGAAGACTGATAAGTTGATGTAAAAGGGGTGCATCCAACTAAGTTCCTCAGCTTGTGGGAGTCCTATTAGGCTTGTAGAGAAGAAGGATTGTAACTGAAGGCTCAAAATTGATTATGAGGCACTAAAAAAAATCATTGTTAAGAACATGTATCCAATCCCACGGGTTGATGACCTTATAGACCAGTTAAAGGGGCCAAGTATTTAAGTAATATTGTTTTGAAGTTGGGCTATCACCAAGCTACAATAGAGCCCACTGATGTATGGAAGGCTACATTTAAATCTAGGGAAGGAATTTTTGAATGGTTACTCATGCATTTCAGGTTGACAAATTTCCTTGCAATTTTTATGAGGCTGATGGATGACTTCTTTCAAACCTTCACTAGCTCATTCATGGTTTTTTATCTGGGAAACATCTTCATCAAGATTTGGGAAGAGCACTTGCACGACATTAGACATGTCCTTCAAACAAGCGACAACACAAACTATGTGCCAACTTTGAAAAATGCAACCTTGGCATGACCTAGGTCCAATATCTGGGTTACATCATCAATGTGAAAAGTGTGCATGTGGATCAGGCTAATATCCAATTCATTCGAGATTGGCCATCACAGAACACTCTAACAAAGCTTCGTAGATTTTTGGGCCTTGGCATTTTTCATCAATGATTCATGTTGGGATTATTTGATATTACTTAGCCTTTGAGATAGATTACCAAGGGTGTAGCAAAAGAAAAGTTTTATTGGTCCTAGTCACGACAAAATCTGTTTGTGGAGCTTAAGCACCACCTCTACTCTACCCTTGTACTCATATTGTTAGACCTGTAATAACCATTTGAAATTGAGACAAACACCTATGGCAATGCTATTAGTACAATCCTCAGCTAGAACAAGCATCTAATGGCATATCGTAGTGAGACACTTTCTGATACAATTCAAAAGTACCCCAACTATGATAAATCTATGTATTCCATCATGTAGGCTTACTAATAATGGAAACATTACATTCTATGGATGAAGATGGTCATCCACATAGATCACTGACTCCTTTAGTTTATATGGATACAAGGGAAGTTGCAGAATGATCACCATCAGAAGTGGTATACATATTTGTAACAATTCTACTTGATCATTAAATATAAAAAGTTAACCACCAATATTGTTGCAGACTGGCTCAGTCAGCCCCTAGTTGGAGTACTGAATATTGTTCTCAAATTTTGTGGCCATGAGACCTATTTATGGCCACAATTGTACAAAAATTATCTAGAGTTTGCCACCACATACCAAATTGTAGTGGATGGAAATAAAGTTCTAGGTTTCCACCTCTAGGATGCATTATTATACTTCTTGGTCCACCTTTTTGTTCCTTCAAGTGAGTGTGACAAGTTGGTTTGGGAGGCACACAATAGTCAGGTTGTAGAATAGTTTGGTGCAGGGAGAAATATGGGCGTACTACATAAGTATTTTTATTGGCCAAAACTACAACAATATTTTGGGAAATATATTAGATCTTATGTTGCCTCTTCCATCACTAAGCCAAACATCAAGAAGCAAGGCCTATATATTCCTCTTCCTACTCCTAGCCAACCCTCAAAGTCCATCTCCATGGACTATCCGTTTGGCCTCTGATGGTCCTCCAAGTTAGACATAAATCAAGGCCCATGTAACCTTTATTAGGCACATGAAGGCCATACTAAACCTCTCCTTCTACAATTAATAATGTTTTTTAGCTTTAATATGTTTATTATGAAGGTCTAAGGATAATTGCATATTTGTGCCTAATATTATTTGTTTTTTTAGAATATTGTGAGAATATTGGGCAGATTATGGAGATTTGGGGGAGTAGATAATTTAGGGACTTGATCCCTAATACAAGACGACCAATTTTTGATAATAAATCAACAAGATATCATAAAATCATGAAAAATTTATGGAGCTCCAGTGAGAGAAAATATAGGAATGTGTTCCCTCTCATTTAATGCATATTCCTAGCATTGGGAACTAGATCCACTATTTGAGGGATTTTGGAGGGTAAATATTCCTCTTTTCTTGGGGAATGCTTCCTAATAATTTTTTATAAGTACCAAGTCGAATTTTCCTCTAGCAGTTGATTTTTATTAGTCTTCTTGTGGAGAGAACTCATATTTTTAGAACTCCACTTTCATTTCGTTCATGGATGTAATTGTATTGATGGAAATAATGAAGATTGGTGTGATGTTCAGCTTCTAAATCTTTGTCTCCTTCATAAAACTATAAGTTTCCTTGGGCTTGGCTATCCTAGGAGCCTTGGTGCCTTTTTGTATCATTTAATTTTCTTCCTTTCACTTATTATTCACATGCAACTCTTGTTCTTAGCTTTTTCTATTTCTTCATTTAGTATTGATGATTTCTTTTTGTAGGTTTGGGTTAAATGGTCGAGGTAAGTTATTTTTCAGGATCAAAAGAATTATTTAATATTTTTCACAAATTTTGAGGTTCATATTAATCATTGAGCTACTTGGATTAGTTTTCTTATTCCCAAATCTAAATTTATGGAACTCGCTTGTAGTAAATAGTAGTAAATTTATGCTATTATTTAGAACATGCTAACGAGCTTCAATCGAGTTGATTCCAATTGAATTATATCAAAAACACATTCTAGTTAATAAAAAACATTACCCCATTTCATTCGCACTTTATTGGGTTTGGCATTTGATAGATTAACTAGCTCACTAGTTCTCTCATTTCTAGTGTTTAGACCAATAATTTTATGATATTTTTTAGCATGTGTGAACAAGGGTATTTTTGAGTGATTCCACTTGGAATGGAGACCTAATGAACCCTATTCAATAAATAAATTTGTCCCATCCAATTTGTATTTGATATCTTGGTCTTTCAATGAATTACATCTTCCTGTAGAAAACATGTTTCCTGTTGTAGATTCCTGTAGCACTCTTCCAACATATATATATATATTTGTTGCAATTTGCTAAAAAAATGTTGGTTTTTTGTTCCTTAGCATTGAATCATGAACCCTAGTCTATAAATAAATGGTTGAGGAGGAATAAACAACACTTATGACTTTCCGTTTTAACCATGTGAAACATATCAGTGAATTCAGTTAATGGACAAATTTATGAATTGGATAATGCAATAATGATTTTATTGATTGTGATATCCAATGAACTTTGTCAACGGATCTGAAAATTTTGAAATGTAATGATTGATATTTAGTTAATGATGTTTAATATATGAAATTAGAATAGTTTTTCCTTCTTCATATTTTCTTTCCTGCAATAGGTTAAGGTTTCCATTTCGAGCATTTCCATTTCTGCAACTAGTTAAGATTTTATTTCATTACCTGCACTCCATTACATCATGACAATAAAGGAAGGACACATTGTATGTTTCACATATAGTTTTGATACTTATTAATTTTTTACGAACCCCAAGTTGATAATTAAAGTTGGTAGCCTTGGGAGTTGCAGCATTCTTGTTGCAATACTGAGGCTCATCAACCTCCCTTCTACCAAGCATGGTAATAATTGTGTATTTGTTGTCATGGATAAATTTTCTAAGATGGCTATATTGACAGCCTACAAGAAGAGTGTTACAACATATGACACTATCGATCTATTCTTTGAATGAGTGTGCGTACATTTTTAGATCATGCATGCCATTATATTAGATTAGGATAACAAGTTACTACACGGATTCTAGTCAAGCCTCTCGACACTATTGGACACCAAGCTCACCAAGTTGACTGCATTCCATCCCTATACTAATGGCTAGATAGAGGTTGTCAGCAGGAGGATAGTGCACATACGCCACATTTACAACTCAAAGGATTCATGGACGTAGGATGAGAGCCTTCTGTATGTGCCAAATAGCTATAATAGAGCTATCCATAGTTCAACTGTTCATAGTCCCTTTCAAGTGGGTATGATATTTCAAGCCTTGTGTCCAACTGATGGTGTAATGCCTCATTTGAATATGCAGATATAATCCACGCATTTACAATTCAAGATTAAGAAATAAACTAGGTTTAAAGAACACATCCAACACATTTTCCAATAGGTTCATGACATGTTAAAGAAATCCAATGTGAAGTACAAGTATCAGCACAATCAACCTTGGGTGCCACATAAGTTTCATCGAGCTTCAGGTGTGTTGATGGTACATATAGCCATATTCATTTCTAGAGGGCTTCTGAAACAGGGATCCCATTTGATTCATTAATATGCAATTTTTGTAAGTTGGTTCCATAATGTGATGACTTCACGATGTAATTATATCGTGAATCAATGTGCACCAATAAAACATGTGAATGAGATACAGGAAAAGGTACAAGACTCGACTATTTGACTCACAATAAATTGAAGAATGCTGCAAGGGTTACAAATGCTAACCATAGATCAAAAATGAGATCTCTTTGGTGGGAGAGGAGAAAGGTTGCCACACTCTCTATTAGAATGAGATCCCTAAAGGAAAAGTTGTTTGAATCGATAGAAAGGAAGGTTGTCTTTAGGTTGTTCAACGATGTGTGTGAGGCACATAATCAAGGAAAATTACAAGGTAAAGGTGCAGTTTGGGAATTTGTCAAGGATATTTTTCATAACTTGATGCATGAAAAAGCATGGATAAGGTATAGTACATCCACAAAATCCCTTTATGAGATGGTCAAGTTATGGGGAGGTCCTAGATTACATAGCTTTAATAGCTTTAATTTGGATGGTCCTTCAATATCTATGACTTTAAGCCAAGTTAGAAAGTCATTAGCATATATCCCAGGGGGTCACAAGCATATTTTTGAGGTAGTCAGAAAATTTATGCTTCTTATAAAGCCAAGCATGGTATAGATGGCCCAATTCCTGTATTACTCGCTAAAGATGAAACAATTGTCAAAAATTATGTTAGGTGGGTAGAAAAAATTGATACACTAGTAGGGTTTTGTGATTTGAAAGAAGAACATCAATGCCAATCACATTTATTGGTGAGAGTTGGTGATAGAGATGTACGCTATGAGATTATAACAGTTTCATTTAAGAACAATGTTATTGGCTATTATGCATGTGTTATTATTGCAAACCCTTTACATGAAAAACTTCCTCATTTGGTTGTGGTTGTTCATCCAACATGCAATAGGTTCAATGCAAAATTTTGTTTATCAATAATGGGAAAATGTAGAATATATGTGGAAGAAACAAGTGGAAAATAATTTGGGACCTATTGTTGGTCATTCCTCGGATGGCTATAGCAGAAGAAGACAACTTATGCTAAACGATTATTCTTCAACATCAGGTCTTCGATGTGAAATTCCTTGGGAAGGGTGGACGCTAATTGGGTTGTACAATGGTTCTAATGTAACAGGATTGCATGACCAAGATTACATCCACAACAGAAAAAAACTAGTGAGTCCTTTGTTTAGCGGTCAACGAAAATTGGTTTTAGGAAATGATTACATAAGTTTTGGTCATGTAAGAATGGTCTATCACACTTTTAAAGTGGATGATCACAAGCTTAAGGGTGAAGATATAGAGAGGATGGATAAAAAAAAAATAGGGATTTGCACAACACATTGCTTCAAGGCATGTCCAAAGGTGTTTGAAAGAGTTGAGAAGTAAACCAAGTGGAAAGTTAGAGAGGACACTAGCTACAGAGACTTATCTAATGATTTTTGCTGACTACATTGACATATGTCTCATAGTTTGAGCCTTTGGGAAAGGGTTTTAAATGCTTCACGATTTCATCATTTCTTCACATTATGGTTATGTTGGGTACAAAAACAATCTCATACTAATTTCAACATAAATTTCATCTGCAGAGAAGCATGTCAAGATGTGAAATTTACTTTCCATTTTCCAAATTTGTTGATGAGAGTTTTTCAATATTGTTTTGAGATCATTACTCTGACTTTCCATGTGTTTTTCACTTGACTAGGTCAGATGTATGTGAGAAATTCTTTAGTAAAGTTGGTGGGATGGTTGGAGTGGAGAGGGCCTATGATTTCACTAACTTGCTTCATGCTATTAGAACCCTTAATAGAGTTACTAAAGAAGAATAAAATCCCCAAGGGCTTCATTTTAATAAATCTCATAAGAAGAAAGAAAGCATTTGGAATAGATTGCACTGAGAAACAATACAAAACATTGATATATTGTTGCAATATGATTCAATATCCATAGACGCTAAAATTGTAGAAGTCATTCAAATTGGATTGAAGGATGCACAAGACATTTTATCAACTCTTGGCATGCAACCAGAAAATTAGAATCGAGCTTCTTAGTGGGTTAAACCTTAGACAAAGGATCAAAATTATCCAACATTCCAAATTGTGGATGAAGTAGTTGATGCTTCGCCACCAAGTTGTTCCAACTCTATATTCCAATATTCATCATCATTGGTGCACAATGAAAGTGAATTGAAAATAATGGAAAGTGAGTGGAGACACGAGTTGGACGAAATTTTAGATTCCATTGATGAAAATGGAAGCAAAACAATAAAGCCAGTGGTAGATCTTGATGGTACGGATATGTTTAAAGCATGTTTGATTAGTTAGTCGAATGGAAATCCAACATTATTCAAAGATAGGTAGACAAAAGTGAGAAATGGGGTCTACTTTAGGTGAGATGGGAAGGATCCACAAAAGGGTGTTTCAATTGGCTTTGTAATTGGATCAGATTGTGGGGTGTTGTTTGAAAGAAACTCAATTTCCCCCACTGAAAGTAATGCAAGAAAACGTTTTCCTCGAAGTACAAAACAAGGTGTTTCTTGTGGAATGTGGTACATTAGAAGGGTTCAAAGAATAAGGAAGAAGGATGGTAATAGGGTCTTTGATTACCATCATGACATTGACCTTTTGGATAGATTAGAAGGCATCAAGCTTCAATTATGTTGGTATAATAGAAGAAAGGGGCAACACATATATAAGTATGATTTGAAAGATCATGCTTTTGTACAACTTGAATCTATTATAGAAATCACAAACTCATCATAAAATGCTAGGAATGATACAGACAGATTAGAAGAATGTGATTACAAAGTTTTTTCAGGTTTTGTGAAAAGTTTGAACAAGGTAGATTTTCAAAACATTCTACTTTCTCTTTCCTTATGTATTTCCATATGTTGGATCATTTATAAATAATATTGGTTGTATTTTTGTTGATTTGTTCGTATGAATCTGATGTTAATTTTGTACTTTTTGGTTCTACGTCTAGTGAATAGTTAAAATGGTGAATATTTAGGATAACTCAACCTTCTTTTGCTACCTATTTTTTGGTGTAAGTTTCTTTCACAAACCACTCATCATTTTGTAGTTGTGTTTCATTCAAATGTTAATTTGGTCCCTCTAAAGTTGGTCCATTTAGTCATGAAAAAGAATAAGAGGTTCCTTTTTCATGAATATGTTTTGTGGATACGTATTTGGTTATTATCACTAATGTTAACATTTTCCTCGAATTTTTAGATTAATGGTTCACTTGCTAGAAAGAATATAAAGGATCTAATGGCACAGGCTTCAACCATGATGGTTTTTGCTCACTCAAGTCAAGATATTTACTCTAGAGCAACGTCTAGCACATGAAGTGCATTTTATTTTGAATGTTTACGTTGTAGTTGGCTTTCCTATTTTTTAAATTGGACATATAAATTAGGGTCTGTAGTTCAAATGTGTCATCAAATTATTTTTGGAAGTGTTTATGTTTTGGTCATATGAATGGGGTCTACAACAGTTAAATTTCACTTGGTCATTATTTTCAATTGAGTCCTCAAACATATTTTGGGCATATCCTTTCAATTCTTTCACTAAATGACATTAACATTAATTACTATTTGTAAAGGCTTTTGCACATGTGAAGATAGTTTGTTTTTAAATTGTTTGCAACTTTATTGAGATATTTTCTGCTGGTAGATTGTCTGGCTAATGGCAGTTTTATTTCTTATTTTTTCCTACATTGATATATATGTGTTTGATGGGCCTTGCAATGTGTGCTTATGATCCAAGAGCTATTTTAAGGTGAATCGTATCTGATTTTTTGCAACTTTTGGATTGACAAGAATTTGATGGGGTGAATGGTATGCACATTTTAATTGATTTTAATTTTCCAAAGAAAGAATGTATACATTTCTATTTCATGGTTTCAAAAAGGAAAATACATAGAAAAGTGCTTATAGCATGACATATCACTTCCAAAAAGGAAAATAAGGTCACTTGGTGGCCACTTTTGACAAAATTTAATACAGAATATACCTATGATCTTCCTGGGAACACAACTAGAAGAAGAAAATATGCGTTATTGAGCAAGTTAGGTTGTCAATGGGAGGTGATGTAGAGCTAGTTCCTAGTTTTCTATTTCTTATTGGTCTCTCCATTATCCTAGAATCTCCAGGATGGTTCATAAGATTTTATAATTCTCGAATTATTTCAATAAATGATATTAACTACATAAGCACTATGAAAGGGCACTTCTGAATCAATTTGAATATGACACTTTGAATATAATGTAGTTCATACCCTTCTTACTGGGCACTTCTGAATCAATTTGACTAGATCTTGGGTCATTATGAAATGATTTATTTTATGAGGCTAATTCGTATCTATCTTGGATTTCCTTTTGGCTCATTTAAGGCACAGACTATCCCTTTCTTGAGGCCCTTCTCATCCTTTTTGAGACCCCCCCATCTAAGGAATTTTGTATTAATGTCAAGACTCTTCTGGGATCTATTTAGGCCCTCAGTAGTATTTGACCTAAGTATTTTCAATGGTATCTCTATGGACAAAATTTGGGATTATTCTGAGTGAAGTTGGAGGACATTATTGTGTTATCTCTCTATGGTTTCTAGAATAATATGATGTTCATTTAAGCCTCTGTTCTGGGCTCTTTTGCAAGAAATCTATATATATTCCAAATACCTCCAAGGTAGATTGTTTGTAGCATTATCCTCACCTTTTGTAAGATTTATCATTTCTGCCAAATTTGAAGTGTTTGTTGAGCTATATCTAGACCTCTCTGGAGTTTCATCTAGGACTGATGCAGGGATTATTCAAAGAAATGATAGAAGCATGTAAGGAAATGATGGCTATAATCAAATCATGCCTTGCTTCTGAAATAGTTACATGAAGTCTATTATTGGCCATCTCAAGAGCATATCTCTCTTCACTACTGGTATTAGTCTATTTTATTATATTTCAATTTCATTTTATGTTTAAGGTTAGGATTGTGCTTAGTTATGGCTTTGTTATCAGTTTTGGAGGGGTTTGATTGTTCAATAGTTATTGAATGCTTTATGTTTGTCTTTTTAGCAAACCAAAATTAGAATAAAAAATAGGGCGGCGAAGCCCAATAGACCCATGGATAGCAAAGGTATTTTACAGTATTCTGTTGTCCAAACCCCATACCAAAATGTAATATCAACAAATATGTAGTACATAATACATATTTATTAGTGTTTATATGAATATCAATGGCTCTATATGAATAGTGTAAAACAAAGATCAATTTGATAGAGGTTATATGCATGCTTTGTGATGTAGTAGTGACGTGGACCAAAAATGACGCCTAGAAGGGTTTTAATAGGGTTTTAATAGACATTGGGAACCTAGGGTGCCACGCTTCAAAACCCAATGGGGGTGATGAGATCAAGCTAGAGTAAGCAGGCTTTTTCATTCCTAGAACATAGGTGTTTTATTTTAAAATCTGCAAAACCCTTATGTAGTACTCATGTTTTATCAACACATAGTGGAGAGTTCAGTTTTATAAAGAAGTTTTGATTGTGAGCTTAGCCTCTCTGGTCAAGCATTTTTCTCTAGCCATATGCTTATTCAGGCATTTTAAACCCTCTTCTGGTGGGGGTTGATGAAGAAAAATGTTTTATGTGACACTTTGGGTGTGTAATTCTATGTCCACAGGAAATATAGGGAGCATAATTAGCTTGCTGATAAGAAAATGCCAAGGTAGATTCAGCTTCAAAATATGATGCTCTGGTCTTTTGCAGATATTTTGGTAGAGTTAACAATTAGAATTGGTTGTGTAGGAGGTTTGGTGTCGATGTCAAGAATATGAGTGCTACAACAAAGTCATCATCCATGGTTGTATAAATTGTATGTGATTAAACAATTCTCTGACTTATTTATCAGATATCAATCCCCAAATGTTAGTATGTAGCATGAGGTGAATGATTTGAGTTCACTACTGTTGGGATTTATGCGTTGGCCTCTGTTTCAAATCAGTAACTACGTGTGGATATATTGAGGTCAATAACAAAGCTTTTTGCTTGCCTATTTAGTTAGGATGGTTTACATGTATTTATTTTACTTCTGTTGGTTTGGTTTTGCTGCCATTCAGCCACTGGGGCCACAAAGGAACAAATATGAAAAGGGAAGCATTAGATCAACTTTGGCTTCAAAATCCAACCATTTAGTAGGTTCAGGAAAAGTACCTGGGATTTCCAATGTTGGACCCTTACATACATGTGAATTAGTTTTATGAAAACTACCCGAGGTTTCGAATGTTGAGGTCTCTAATAATGATCCATCGAGTTCAAGGATACAACGCAAGCCTTCTACTACTGTCTCTCTAGTAAAAACATTTCAGCTTCATGAAGGTCTTCTACTACTGGTCTCTCAGGTAAACACGCTTCAGCTTCAGGGAGGCCTTCTACTATTGGCCTCTTTGGTAAATGTACTTCAACTTCACAGAGACCACCAAGGCCTTTAAATGTTGACATCTCAAGCAAAGCTACTTCAAATGCATCAAAGTCTAGGTTCTGCCCACCTGTAGTTAAAGGTGTCTCAAGAAGAATGTCAATGATTAATGCATCAAAAAGGAAGACAAGGCTTCCATGAGATTTTACATAAAAATTAACTACTAGAAGTGAGGTTAGGAGAATTTGGTCCACTGCTCTTATTTTAGCATGTGTAGATGGTGCTTTTTATTAATAGAGTTTTACTCTGTTATTTTGCAAACAAAAGTGAAGGGTTTATCTAATCCATAGCTCCAATTGCCATCCAATGGTTTCTATTGAACAACTTGCATCTGGAGCGATTGAGTTGGATGTCATGTAAAAGGAAGGGGACTTGCCCAACATTGATGAAGCAAATAATGAAAATCAACTTGCTGTAGTTGAATATGTTCAACAAATTTACCATCTCTATTGGTATACAAAGGTACGTCCCTTTTGTCATTAGAGCCTTGCAAACTGTTTTTGTTCTACTCAGAATAACAACATCTTGTCTTGGAAGAATACAATTCATTTAAACAATTTAATCAGACACTCACTTTTCACTGCATATAGTATGTAGTGGTTACATGTCAGCAGCGTGTGTCTGTGCCATACATGAATATCTCCACTAGAGAATTAAAGTGCCCATTTAAGCATCATGGAAGGTTATAATTTATGAATGAGGACATTAGATCAAGCATTGATGCGAGCCTTCATCCATGTCTATAGTTTATATTCAATTATAAATAAATAGCTGTATGTCTAATTTGTTTCTATTTTGGTCTACTATGTTTGTTGTATTGCAGGCATGCAACAATCTCTCATCAAACTACATCTCAAGGCAAGTTGATATCAACCAGAAGATGTGGGAAATACTTATTGACTGGCTGATTAATGTACTTGATCAATGCATATCGATATCTATTTGTTTTTGTAATAATATTTTTTTTTTGTACCTTTCCGTTGATAATTTTCCAACAAAAACAATTTTCAGTTACAGGTGCATAAAAAATTTGACTTAATGGATGAGACACTTTTTCTCATGATTAACTTGATTGATATATTTCTTTCTATGGAGAGACTAGCCAATAACTATGAGGCTTGATCAAGAATTGTCAATTAAGGTCAAGATTGACCTTGGTTAATTGGTCGAATAGTGAAGGAGTCTAGAGGACATCAGAGCACGAGAACAGGGAAGAACGATCTTAGTTTAGCACGCACAGGGTTTTTCCTGAACGCATATGAAGGGTGGACGAGGAGGGATCTCCACTCCCTCCTACACGGAGGCCTTGGCGAGTAGGTGGAAAAAGCATCTACAAGATGCTAGGGAAACAGGGGTGGAAGGAGAGAAGAGCATGGAAACAGGGTCAGTAGAACCCACAAAAAATGATCAATATCACACAAACGACGAGGTAGAGGACAAACAATAGGAAACTAAAGACAAGAAACAAAAGGGACCTTGCAAACCCAAAATAGACATAACTCCCAGGGTAGTGTTAAATAATCCAAAGCTGCAGGTGTACATGGAACATATGGGGACATATGCGATCATCTACAAGTTCATGGGACTATGGCCCACTGAAAAAGCTCTATAATCATGGATCAGATACCACTGGAAACCTAAAGGAAGCATAGATCTTCACCTTGGGTCAAAGGGTTTCTTTATGGTGGTGTTCACAAATATTGAAGACAAGGACAAAATATTTGAATGAGGGCCCTACTTCTATACTAATGCAGGACTCTACATGAGACCCTCGGTCATGAACTTTGTACCAGAAAAGGAGACTTTTACTTCAGTAACGGTTTGGGTAAGACTCTACTCTCTACCTCTTGATTATTGGAAAAATGAATTATTAATGGCCATAGGCAATAAATTAGGATGCTTTGTCAAAGCCTCTGAAGCCACAAGAAGGAGAAAATATCCTTCCTTTGCCAGAATTTGTGTGGAAATGAACCTATCAGGAGCTCTACCAGAAGAGATAATCTTGGACGTTTTTGATGAAGAATGGGCACAAACAGTAGATTATGAGCACATTCCATTCAGATGTCTCAAATTCCATGAACATGGACATCTTTTTAGATACTTTTTGCTCAACAAGGAAATGAACAAAAGCAGAAGCATTATAGTGAAAGAAACAAACAAATTTTAGAAAGTAGTTAACTGAAGTAAAGGGAGTAAGAGAGGTCTGAGGAATCAGTAGCAAGAAGAACAACAACTCAGACAAAATAGTTTCCAGGGGCTCCAGGAAGAGGAAGAGAATACTAAAGAAGAACAAGCAATGGAAGGAAGTTCTGCAGAAAAGGAGGAAGGGAAATACCCGGTACAAACATGAAATGATGAATACCAAAAAGATGCCAACATGAGTGATGTTGAATAATAAATGGATCAGGA
This sequence comes from Pinus taeda, assembly GCA_000404065.3. NCBI lineage: Eukaryota > Viridiplantae > Streptophyta > Pinopsida > Pinales > Pinaceae > Pinus > Pinus taeda. The sequence goes on along the minus strand of APFE030644344.1, from coordinate 275,621 downwards.
AACAATCTAGAGTGACATGGAAATGGAGGATCATGAACTTCAAGAAATTTTGGAGAAAGAGAATCTAGATCTAGAAGGCTTCTTAGAACAAGGAGCCAAAGAGGGAGTGGATTCGTAACCTCAAAAGGAGTTCAACAGTTGTTCATCTGGAAAACCCGGAACAACGGATCTGAAAAGATAAGGAAGAATGAAAAACAAAGTAGCGAAGGAGTGAAAGCTTTAAAATCTATACGAGGATTAGCTCCAAGAATCCCAGGAAAGAAAAGAGGCCGGAAAAAACAAAATGAGCTGTTGATGGAATGGGGAAGCTAATGATAGATTTAGGTAAGATGAAAGATCTATCCAGTTACTCCTTTAAAAATATTTTATAATGAAGTTTACTTCTTGGAATATAAGAGGTCTAGGCAGTAAAAGAAAACAAAGATTATTAAGCAACAGAATGAAGCAAGTAGCCCAGGATGTGATCTTCCGTTAGGAAACGAAATGTTCCATTGAACAAATAAAAGAGATTCATGGTAAATGGCTCAATTGATTTTATTTTTTGGAGGTCAAAGCAGAGAATACAGCTGGAGGCATTCTCACGCTTTGGAACCACCAAAAGATTGACATGATAAATGCAGAAGCCTCTAGAAGTTATCTTTCAGTGGTCATTCGGCCAGTGGGAAATAAGGAAATGTACTTGGTTACAAATGTGTATGGCCCCCAAAGTTTGGAGGGAAAACTCTTGTTTCTTGATTCACTAAAGAAGCTCAGGGAACGTCATCCAAAAATCCCCTGGATCATGGGAGGGGATTTCAATATGATAAAAACATTGTCGGAAAAGAAAGGAGGAACTAGAATTCTAACCAAAGATTCTTGTTCATTTCTAACCTTCCTAGATAGTATGAAACTCGTGGATATTTCCATGAATAATGGTACCTTTACTTGGAACAATAAAAGAGGAAGAGATTCTCAAGTGGCATCCAAATTGGATAGTTTTATAATCTCAGAAGATCTTATGATCAAGGACAAGGACATAGTTGCAAGTATTCTTCCCTTTGGAGGCTCAGATCACTAGTCGGTACAGCTAGACATTCAGGGTATAGGCAAACCCAACAACAGACCTTTCAGATTTTAAAATATCTGGATCTCCCACCCAGAATTCTATAACAACATTGCTATCTGGTGGGTAGAAGATTTGGATATTCAAGGCACAAGAATGTTCCTCCTTCAAAACAGACTCAAACACATTAAACTCTGGCTCAAGGAGTGGAATAAGAAGGAATTTGGCAACATTTTCGAAGAGAAGGAAATTGTGGAAGGAAAAATGCATAGACTCAACCAAACCCTGATTACAGAGGGTTTTGATAAGGAGAGGAAATTATGAATTGGCAACCAAATATCATCAAGACTAGGACAACTTATGTAAGCAAGAGGAAATTTTTTGGAGGCAAAAATCTAGAGTGCAATGGCTAAAAGAAGCAAATCGAAACACTGGATTCTTCCATAGAGCCACTATGGTGAACAGAGCTCACAATAGGATTTCTAATATTAAGGACAGGAAAGGTAATATTCTCAGCACGCATGAAGAAATAGAAACATAACTAGTTCAACACTTTTGGGGCATTGCTCAGGAAACCTGCACTAACAGAGATCAATCTATCACGGAGATAACTAAGAATATACCTAAGCTAGTCTCCAAAGAAGCCAATTTCAACCTCAACAGACCAGTGTCAGAAGGGGAGGTCAAGGAGGTCCTTAAAGAGAAGAAAAATGGCAAGGCACTAGGTCCAGATGGTTTCAATGTAGACTTCTTCAAAGCTTGCTGGAATATTGTTAATCAGGACATTCTGAGTGTGGTGGAAGACTCAAGGAGGGATAAAACCATCCTAAAGGCACTTAATACCACCTTTATCGCCCTGATCACTTAACATGATGTTGCCCTAACTCTTGAGAGGTTTAGACCCATTTCCCTATGCAATGTTGTCTTCAAAATCAACTCCAAAGTGGTTGCCAATAGAATCAAACCCCTTCTTCCTACCCTGGTGGCAGCGGAGCAGTCAAGATACCTGGAAGGTAGACAAATCCTCAACAACATCATTCAAGCTCATGAGGTGGTTTACTCTTTGACTATCAACAAGAGAGCTGGTATGATCATGCATCTGGACATAGCCAAAGCCTATGATAAGCTAAATTGGATATATATCAGAAAAGTTCTTGCTAATTTTGGGTTTGATCATAACTGGATCAAATGGGTTATGGCCCTAGTGACCTCACCCAACTTTTCAATCCTGGTTAATGGATCACCCTCGGAGACTTTCACTCCCTCAAGAGGCTTAAGGCAGGGAGATGCACTCTCTCCCTTTATTTTTATTCTAATGATGGAAGGGCTAGGGACAAAAATCAGACAAGCGAAGTTAGTGGATTCAGTCAAAGGTCTCCAGTATTCTAAAGAGGGGTATGCTTTAACTCATCAACAATTTGTGATGACACTATGCTACAAGGGATCCCCACAGTCAAGGAAGCTCTTGCCTATAATAAAATCCTGAAATACTTTGCCATGGCTTCAAGTTTGGAGGTAAATCTTTCTAAATCAATTTTTTTTCTTTAATACTCACATTGCTATCCAAAGGAACATTTCTAGAATTATGGGCTTCCGAAGGGAGTTCCTCCCCTCGAAGTATTTGGGAGTTCCTCTCACTACAAAACCCTTACACAACAACATATGGGAACTTGTTATCAACAAATTGCTAGAAAAGTTCAAGAAATGGACCTACATATCTCTAAATTTGGCTGTTAGGTTAGTGCTAACCAAAGCTATCCTTCAATCTATCCCTGCCTTTATGCTATCTATTCTACCAGCTCCTCAAAGTGTTCTACATCAGCTCAAATCATCCAATGGGACTTCCTCTGGAGCAAGCGGGAGGAGCATAAGAAATGGGCCTTGGTAGCATGGGATAAGATATCCAAACCTAAGAGATTTGGTGCGCTAGGTTTGGATGATCCTAACTCACTCAGCTAGGTTCGAGGTGCTAAATTATGGTGGCGTTGGGTTAAAGAGCTAGAGACTCAGTGGGCAACCAGTTGGAAAGAAAAATATGCGAGCTCCTGGCATAACCATGATCTAATAAGAATGTCAGGTCACAAAAAGGGCTCATACATTTGGAACAAAGCTTGGGATAACATGAGTTTGGTCCAAGGAAATAGCTTCTGGGAAATTAGAGAAGGAAATATCAGCCTGTTCTGGGAGGATAGATGACAACGAGAACCTATATTATTAAATGAAGACCTCAAAGATCTTAAGGAAATCACTGATAGCAACAGACTTTCTAAGGTGAAAGACTTTTGGGAGCAAACCAATAACAATGATAAATGGAGAATCTGGAGGAATTTTGATTTCAGGGACAATAGTGCCATGAAGGCTAAAGTGGAAACACTTAAGGAAAAGTTATATCAGAGGAAGATTCTGAAATCTGAGGGCCACGATCAGCTGAGATGGGGCAACAATAATGAGGGGGTTTTTAACCTCAAGGAAGCAAAGTTCATTCTTCTTGACCTTAATTCTCAATCTCCAAACAAAACTTGGATTAACCTTTGGAGACACTAGGGCTAGATGAAGATTAAAATTTTCATGTGGCTCATTCAGCACAGGAAAATTCTGACCTGGGACAATATTAGGAAAAGGGGCATTCTGGGACCTTCCAAATGTCAACTTTGTGAGGGGCAGGAGGAAACCATGGAGCAACTTCTCAACAGTTGTATGTCCTCCTCTAATCTGTGGGACTCTTTTGATTTTATTTTCGAACAGACGGATAGGGACAAAAATAGCATCTGCAACACCCTGACCAACTAGAGAAAGGATTTCACAGACAATGAAGTTCTAGCCACAACTTGGGCCCTTTTTCCGAGCTTCATTGTCTGGAATGTTTGGAAAGAAAGGAACAACCGAATATTTAAATAAGTAAAGAGAACTTCCCAATGCATTTTTGAGTTGATCTTAAAATAGCTCAAGGAAATGGTAGGCACCATAGTGCGAAACATCCCCAAGAACCCTCCTTCGGCTATTGACCTAAGAATTCTCTGTGAACTGGGCCTGTAGGGCATCTCCCCTCAGGGTCTGGACAAAAATCCAATCTCCCTGAGGGACACAAAGGATTTCTGGCAGCCTCCTCCAAAGGGATATTTGAAATACAACATTGATGGAGCTTCAAAAGCCAACCCAGGCGTAGCTAGTTATGGAAGGGTCCTTAGAGATGAGGATGGTACTATCCTCTTCATTTTCCACTATCATCTGGGTCAGGCCACTAATAACTTGGTGGAGTTGATGGCTATGGAACAATGTTTAGAGCTCCTGAGTTAGGACAACAGATAAAATGTGATAGTGGAGGCTGACTCTGAACATATTATCAACTCAATCAAGAAAATCAGCGCGGGTTCTAAGCCAGAAAAAGTCTCAAAAAATTGGAGAGTAATTCAAGGATTTCAATGGATTCAACACCACCTTCAAAGCCTCCACACTGTTGGCTTCAAGCATGTCTGCAGGTCGACAAACAAAGTGGCGGATTTGCTTGCCAACTAGGGTGTCATCAACACAAAGATTAGAGTGGCATCAAATTGGCATGAGCTGCCGTACAGCAGATTAAAGACGGTTGTTCAGGAACAGGAAGAAAATGATAAGTTGGAGTTTAAAGACAGAGCCTGGGACTGGGGATCAAATTGACTCAACCTTTGCTTTCAACATCAGCATGTTTCATCATTATCAGATAAACGGTTATGTGGTGCGGTGGTTTCCGAGTCTGGTCGCTCATATTCCCAGAGAAAACGAGAGGATGCTCTTTGTTTATCGTGGGGATTGAAATGAGTCCCTCAAATTTTTGTTTAAATGAAAAACTGTTATAGACATTTTTGGGCACTGCAACCCCAATCATAAATTTCCAGAAACCAGGGGCTTCTAAGTCCCTAAAAGTGTTGCTTCACACCCTAAAGGAACAAGGTCAGCTGATTACATCATCTCCCAAAAGGTCTCCATAGAAAACTGCTCAGAACTTGTCAAAAGTGGACCATACAGAATGCCTAGTGCAGAGGGTGCGATGCATCTCACCATCTCAGTGTAAAGGGTGTGATGCATACTAGAAAGCCCTTCTGTAGGGTGTAATGGGTGAGAGTGGACAAATGGCAGAGACAGTTTGCAAGGCGGATGATCATGGAATCTTCCAGAAACCTCTCCCGTGACACTTGCCTCTCTGAATTCACCCATGGATGAGTAAGAGATCATCAATCTCCAAGTGGAGCCAAGAACTATCAAAGAGAGGACACTAATCAAAATCCTAGAAGCTGACTCACCCCCCACAATCATCTATATATGGATCCCTCATCATAGAGATCCAGAGGCTGGAACCTTGTATCTTGTAAGGATTTGCTGTTGGCTTCCTGGTGCAACATCATAGTGTTGGATGATCTAAGATTTTCATGAGGTGAAGAAGGGATTTCATGCTGAGAGGATGATGCTAGGTCAAAAAAATTAGTTGTAATCCTCTTTGTTATTCTTGATATTAATAAAGCTATTCAAGTTTTCCTCCACATTCTTGGATGTTTGATGATATATGCATTTGTGTGGTCAATACATATCTGGTCTTGTATTTCTTATGATTGTAGATCTCTGTTCTTCGATAGTATTATGCTTCTTTGATTCCATAGGTTCTCTTTGAAGCTGGGCAGACGAAGAAGGAGCGATGAAGATCTATCACAAGGGAGAGGAACCAAGTGAGGAACCAAGCACAAAACTGAAGTTGGTGTCCTTTGTTCCTGTCTTATCTACTTCTCATAAAGGAAAGCAAGAGTAGTTTTAGTTTTTTTGTTTCTAAGATAGCTACCAGTCTTAGTGGGACTAGGAGCTTCAAGTGGACACTATATTTCCCGATAACAAAATGGAAACTCCACTGGGGAATGAATAGATTATTTGCTTATCTATATTTGTTTGTTTTATAAACTTACAGACAGAGCCTATATTCAAGCCAGCTAGCCTTTGAACTGCATTTGCTATGCAAGTGCAAAGTAGATCAATGTTGCTTCAGTCTATCTCTGGGTTTTTTTTATAAACTAAACAATCGATTTGAAAACATTATAATTGCCCTGGTGGTGGCTCTAGTAACCTCATTAGATCAACCCCTGTGATTTATATTCACTGAACATCACTTTCTCAGCCTAAATCCCTGAATTGAGCTGCAAACTGTGACCAAAGACCAAGTAAAAGTCTCGCACTGGTACCATCGCACCCTCTCTTCAAGGAAGTCTGTATGCATCGCAACTCTCATGTGCAGTAGCTGGGATGCATACTGGATTCCCTATGTAACAGGTGTGATGGTCAGAAAAGGTTAGTTTTGCCTTCAGACTTTGGTTTTTCTTCACTCTCTTCAGCTCTATTCAGGAGTTTTGTTGTCTGTGATCAGTATACCATTGTGGAAATCCCCTTCCTTTCCATCATTCTGCCTCCATTGTGCAAATAACTGTGAATGTTTTTGTGTATTGTGTGCCATTTTCAGTTCTCTTTTACAAAGAAGTAGTGTAATCAAACTGTCATTTCTTGATTTGAAAGTGTCGCAAGTGTGGTTTTCAGTCATAAAAGAGAATCCTATTGTTCTTGGTGGTTGATTATATTGTTACTCTTGTATTTGATTTGAATTAGTGGTTTTTCAAGTGTTGAAAGCAGTTTTCAATTCAAAATCGCAAAGCGTCGTCCTTATCTTGCTTTCGTATTTTGAAGAAAAATTGTTAGTACTGTCGCTTTGAAAAGATAATTCAGATTTGTACTTAGCATTCTTCTTGTCATTCACACATTAATAAGGATAAAAACAAATACATGCATGTTCATTTTCATTTAGACTACTTGTTAGTTTGATTTAGGACAATGCATCTAGTGTGTGCTCTATGCTCTATGTTGAAAGAATCTTTTTTTTTCTTTCCTTAGTAGCTAGGATTTTCATTGCAAAAGAAGATTAAATGATTGTTTATCATCTTAGATTGCATTTTAGGAATTGTATATGTACATCACGCGGTGAATCTGAAAGGAAAATTTCTTAAACAAGATCAACTATAAAATAAATTCAATGAACATAAAAACGCTTTGGAACCTAACGCATAACATTTCGAAGTCTAGGTTAGAGACATATTCCAACGTCGTAAAGTCTGGTAACTATCACTTTCATTGCTGGTTGGGTGATTCCTCCTCTTTGAGACGAAAAGTGTCAGTACGAACTTGTGCTCCCATGTACCGTCGAGTATATATTGGGAGACCACAATAGGCTATATCCTTTATCCTTAGGAAGCCATGTCTACTACCCTATCGATTGCAATGCACTAAACACAACATTTGGGAAGATTGACTGCCGTACCGTAAAAAGTATTCTGCATTTTTGCAATTGGTTTGGTAATCCCTCTGTCTAGACTTCCAGAGTAGTCTCTTTCCTTCCCTTTTAGACTCCTTAAAAGAAAAGGTCCATCTGAGCACTTGTCACTTCAGGCTCATTAAAAATTGAAGGCGACTAGAGTCATCTTTTGTTTCTTCTCAACTCTCAAAAATTGAAAAAACAAGTTGTGTCAAAGCGTCATAAAATTTATTTTTTAATTGGAATAAGGTCATTGTTCCCTCGTTTTTCTTAGAACTTAGTCTCCCTTCATCACAAGTTCCTGTAGAATCACTAGGAAATCTTTTGGATATACTAGATATGTCTGAACAACTGTCGACATCCAGGACTATGTCATCTAACGCAGCAGTAGCAGAACCTCCTGCTGCTACTCCAACAATGTTCGCTGGTGTACCATCTGTCGTGGCAAGTTATCAACAACAAGGCGGAGTCCAATCAGGGACTATTTCGAGGACATGGTCAGTTCCTATTTCTTCATCTGGAATCTCATCTGGTATTTCTAATGTTGAAACTCAACAAATTGATCCAATGTGTCTTCAAAGGCCAATATACCCTTTAAGTACTGGATTAGCACCATATGGGGGGTAGTATGCCTTTTCATTGTTCCCTCCTGGAGAACAACCATATGGGAGTTTACAACAAAGTTCAGGTCAAACTGGAATTACATCCAATAGTTGGGTACCAATACTACCTCAATAACCAAGGGTTGTATGTTCAATTCAAGCAGTGCACCCTGTGTCAAATATTCCCACTATACCTGCTATGGTGACTACAATGCAAGTACAAGTGCCACCTATTGTATGTCAACCCCAAGTTTCTCAGGTTGCAATACAACAGCCTCTCGTCTCAGCGATTCAATCACAACCTCAGGTTAGTGCCTCCTTATCTAGAGTGACTCAGGCTAAAACAGGTACTATGACTCCTCATCTTGGTCAATCATCTAGTATTGGACAACAACAAATGGTCCAACAACCGCAATTCCAGCAATCATATCAGGGACCTGAGCAACAAGTCTTTGTAAGTAATGGGAAACCACATTTCCAAAGCGGTTATCAAAAACCATACTATAATGGTTATGCCCATCAACCTTATCAAAGTTACCAGCATCAAATACATTATGCTAGTATGCAAAGACCCACTGCTCAGGTGATTCCATCTTATCCTGGGTATGCTTTGCCTAACCTGAATCAACAGTTTCCCTTTGTAGCAACTCTAGAATTACCAGATCTAGACTGGTTGATGAATGATCCAATTGCTTATGCCCCTTGGTGGTCGGTGATTCAACATAAACTTCCGTTAGATATTCCTAAATTTAATGGAAATCTGGGTGAATACCCGTTGAATCATGTGATGACCTTTCATCTATGGTGTTCATCAAACACTCTCAATGATGATTCGATCATGCTTCACCTTTTTCAGTGAACGTTAACTAGTCCGGTAGAAAAATGGTATATCGAATTGCCTAGAGCTTCGTTTCATAACTTCAGTACCCTAGCCACAACCTTTTTAACCCATTTTCAGTTACCCATAAGGTATGAAACGGGAACAGATCTTACCAATTTCAAGCAAATGACAACCACTCACATCTCTGATCATATTCATGAGTGGCGACATCATCGTAGAATGGTAAAAATATACTTTCCTAATCATTTGTTGGTTGAATGGTTTATTAAGTCATTGTTACCTTCTATTACAGAAGATGTGGCGAAGAGAGGAGTCGTCACTGAAGAGCAAGTTATTACTCGTGCACAATATCTAGACTTGAACTATACTCAGTCCGACATGCTCTACGATAAAATTCCTGATGCTCCTAGACCGGATTTTTCCATTCCTCCCCCTCCTAAATCAAACAAAGATTCTCATGCCAGCAATGGTGTGATAGGTATGACTAGCACGAAAATCGTAAAGGCTACGTCAAAGAAAGCCTGGACGATTTCTAGTCAAAATGCAAATGACAAGCTTCTTGCCTCAGAGGTTAACGCCATGTCGACTGACAAAGGAAAAGAACAAAAGCAACTAGGAGGGAAGAAAAAAAGAAAGGGAAAAAGAAGAAACAAGAGGAGTCATCTCCTAAAAAATCTTCTGCAAACCCTTCTGGGCAAATGAAACCTGCTTCAGGGTGTTAGATATGCGATGAGGATCATTAGACAAGAGATTGTCTATATAAAGTTGAGCTTAGAAAATTCTTCAAGAAATCAAAAACCTCAGCAGTATTGATTGATCCGTTTCCGAACCCAGGAACAAATCTGGTTGCTAGTGACAATGCTTCCCCGTCTCGAGTGCTTATGTTGTCCATTTCAAAACAACAAAATGATGCTTTAATATCGACAAGGAATAAAAATTATGGAAATCCACAGTTGTCGAACAACAAGGCTATAGATCAACCTAGTGGTTCCACAACAACTTCGACCGAAGTTGTGCCACCCATCATTCATGAGCTAACGATAAAGCCACCAAAGGGAGTAGTACAGAAATCGACATTTAATCCTCGTGCCAGAGCAACACAACATTATAATATAGTGGAGGATCTGGCCCAATCGTCGTCCACTATGTCGACACTTGAGGTACTGCAAAATTGCCGCTCCCAAAAGCAGGCTTTATTATCAGCAATATGTGGGGTTGACCCAGCGGATTCCAATCTTGTGGCCTTTGATCACAAAGGATATGACACTCAGTTACCAGCTCAACTTTCTTTCCTTATTCAAGTGAAAGCCCTCAATAAAATTGTTCATCGAACGATTATTGATGAGGGAGCATCTACATGTATTATGTCGATGAGTTGCTGGAAAACTTTAGGCTCACCACCCTTGTCGCGATCGTCAACAACGTTGAAAGCATTTGATGGACAAACATACACTCCATATGGGATATTGAGTAACTTGCAAGTCGAACTGGGGAGTAAAACAATAGAAATTGATGTTGAAGTTATCGACGGAAACTCGATTACAACATCCTATTTGGAAGGCCCTGGATATATGCTATGGCTACCGTTGTGTAAGCCACCACAAGCAATGTTACCGTAGGGTTCAAGCTCGTTAAAAAATAAACCTGCCACGAGCAATTTTTATGTGAAGTTCAAGCTCGTTAAAAATTAAACCTAAGCAATGAGAAAATGTTTCCCCCATAGTTTAAGCTCATTGAAAAATGAACCAATTTCTGGTAAATAACCATTGTGAATGCATTATCATCAACTTTTGAGCCCTCGTTATGTTCTTACCATCACCTCCACTCTGTTTTAGCTGATTATATCCCTCCATTTGATTGTTTACCCTTTTGAGGAACATCTGAAATGAGTGAGTCTGTTAGCCATCTTTGTGACACTACCATGATTGGAAAATTCCAAAGCTTACCTGGAATCAGCTGCTACCGAAATTATCACTCGTTCCTCAAAAAACGAGTCTCCTTTAAGCTCTTTTCACCTGACTCGTAAAAAATGAAAAGATTGTCGAGTGATTTGCCTCTCCAGCTCGTTAAAGTTACCTGGAGTGTTATCCCTCCTCTAGATTTTAATCTTTTTGGCCTGAGGGATTATTACACAAAAATATCGGGCGCTTGTCTTGTTTGGCTCGTTAAAACTATCGAAAATTCATCCCTTTCGTGTTATTTTATACTTTTTCGGACGTAAGGGATTATATGACGAAAAAGGATTATTAGAATTTCCTTTCTGTCCCTTTTTAGAATCTCTAAAATTGAAAAAGGACCGAGTTATCATTGTCGTTAAACTTGTTAAAATCAATAGCGACAAACTTGTCCAAATGTACAAGAACGAGTTTCACTATCGCTAGGCTCATTAAAACATAGCAACAGGTTCACCCGAAGGGAAAATTATAGAACAAGCGTATGTTTTCCTCCTCAAGATTTGTAAAAATAAAAATAAAGAGGTACTGGTCAACAATGACTGGGGAAAATTGGGAAGAAAACTTGAAGAAACTTTATTGGTAGCAAGTCGCTCTTGAACATGACACTTTCACTCCATGTCTGAGTCGAGTTGGGTTATTCCATTCACCGGTCATATCACCATTGGTCCATCGTACCATCCATATTTAGGGTTAATGCTACCAATCCATTTCAGTGTCACCAGTATGTTCAGGAGAAGTCGCTCAGAGAATTCACCTGTGTCTCATCCACTGCAATACATTCACACTCCATTCTTTCGTGACTGCCACCCTAAACCCTATATCATCAGATTGTTTTCACCTCCAAAATTGTTTGCTCCATTCCATGTCGTAGATGTGGGATTCATTAAGGCCCTCCTATGACAGGTCGCTTCTTGTCAACATCAACTCATTATCCAAGAAGTCGACCTAGGAACAACCCTTTCAGTACTTTGAATCTTGCATGCCTCAATGGAAAGTTTCTCACTTTCAGCGATAGGTTTACATCAATGGCCTTTGACCGAGATATTTTGCGTGGTGTTCGATGCCAAGTCCCATTTTCACACCATGCGAATTGTACTGTAGTACCTTGAGGGTCATCATCATTATCAGTGATTCCTCTCACACCTATTAACAACTTACATCATTTGCTGGTAATCAAGCGATGTCTTTCGATGTTCAACTCTAGAACATCCTTGACATGGATCGGCTTGTACTCCGAATGAAGATTGAACAAGTTTGAAGACCCTGGATCTAGTTTCATCCATTCACGCTGCGATATATTCAGGAATATAAAGACATAAAATGTACATCATTGCAAAATAGATGATCATTCGAATCAAGGGATGATGACTCCGTCCGAATCATCAGTCTGCTACATAGACAATTTTCTGTCCTATGTACAGGAAAATGAATTTATAAAGCTGAGCATTGGAATGCTTGCCTCAGCTAGATCATGAAAAATATTATGAAGATAATGTATTGTATTATATCTTATTACAGGTCGCCTTCCAGCTCGAAAAAACATTAGATCCTCATGATAAAGCATTTCACCTGACATCAAAAGATTAATGACCTCATGCTTTAGGGGGAAACTATTATAGACATTTTTGGGCACTGCAACCCCAATCATAAATGTCCATAAACCATGGGCTTCTATGTCCCTAAAATTGTTGCTTCACACCCTAAAGGAAAAAGGTCGGTTGATTGCATCATCTCCTAGAAGTTCTCCATAGAAAACTGCTTAGATCTGGTCAAAACTGGACCATACAGAATGCCCAGTGTAGAGGGTGCGATGCATATCACCTACTCATAGTAAAGGCTGCGATGCATACTAGAAATCCCTTCTGTAGGGTGCAATGGGTGAGAGTGGACAAATAGCAGAGACAGTTTGCAAGGTGGATGATCATGGAATCTTCCAGAAACTTCTCCCGTGACACTTTCCTCTTTGAACTCGCCTAGGGATGAGTAAGAGATCATCAATCTCCAAGTGGAATCAAGAACTATCAGAGAGAGGACACTAATCGAAATCCTAGAAGCTGACCCACCCCCTTGCAATCATCTATATATGGATCCCTCATCACAGAGATCCAGAGGCTGGAATCTTGTATCTTGTAAGGAAATGCTATTGGTTTCCTGGTGCAACATAAATAGTGTTGGGTGATCTAAGCTTTTCATGAGGTGAAGAAGGGCTTTCATGATGAGAGGATGACGTTGGGTCAGAACAATTGGTTGTAATCCTCTTTGATATTCTTGATATTAATAAAGCTATTCAAGTTTTCCTCCACATTCTTGTATGTTTGATGATATATGCATTTGTGTGGTCAATACATATATGGTCCTATATTGCTTATGATTGTAGATCTCTATTCTTCGATAGTATTATACTGCTTTGATTCCATAGGTGCTCTTTAAAGCTGGGTAGATGAAGAAGGAGTGGTGAAGATCTATCAGAAGGGAGAGAAACCAAGTGAGGAACCAAGCGCAAGACTGAGGTTGGTGTCCTTTGTTCCCCTCTTATCTACTTCTCATAAAGGAAAGCGAAAGTAGTTTTAGTTTTTTGTTTCTAAGATAGCTACCAGTCTTAGTGGGACTAGCAGCTCCAAGTGGACACTAGATTTCCCGATAACACAAACCCCTCTTCTATTCAGGGTTTCAGGTTCGGGCAAGGAAGATCCACAAGCACAGATAGAGCCCTATTTTTGCCGGCAGCCAATCCTTGAAGATTTGGGAGTCTCGACATGGTTTACTGCCCCCCAGGCGGTTTTTGATTGATCTTACAATTTTTTTTGGAAAGCGGTTTTGATGAAAATGCCGCGATGCCATTCGCCCTCCAACTCATGGCAGGGAGAGGGTTCCAAAAACAAATCTTCCCCACTCACTATCGTCGACCCTTCTTATCCCCTGTGATATGGATATTAGCTGTTGGATCTAGTCAACGTCTATCAACGGTTGCGATGGTTCGTGCATCTTGGGGGGCAAGACTTTTATACTTCGGCCTTTTTGTCAGAGTGAAATCCTCCTCATCCATTGATCTTTTTGCCTTTTTATTGGATGGCTCAGATGAATAAGGCTTCTTCTAAAGCAGTGTTCCCGATTAGTTCTCGTGATTTCCGAAAGCCAGGTGGCATTCTGGTTCGTTTTTCTGTGGGTTCGAGTTTCCTTGTGAAACTTTAAGGTTATAACTTGGAGGTTTGGTTCTCCTCGCATGTAAAATTTTACACTATTTTTTTTGGTTTTATGAAATAGAAGGATCCATACTTGCTTTAGCAAAAAAAAAAAAAAGATAGATTTCTTTCTATGGTGTACACTATTATGAGAAAGGATATTCAACTAGTGGGGTTGACTGCCATGCTAGTTGCTACCAAATATGAAGAAATTTGGGCTCCCAAGGTGGTAAACAATGACAAGAGGGAAAGTTTGTTGTTAAGTTGAAATTTTGTATTGATTTGTTTTGACTAAAAACTTGTTTCCTGTGCCGTTGATTTGGCATCTAGAATAAGGCTTCACATTCTAACTCATTTTCCTTAAGGGCTTTACAAGTTAAGGAACTGATTACAATCTCAAACAATGTTTACACATGTGGTGAATTTCTCTCCATGGTGAGATTTTTTTTTCTCACATTATTATGTCATACTTTTCTCCCAGATTTTGAGCTTTATATTTCTAATTGTTTAAATAATTGATATATGGAATTGTTATCTTTGGTCATGTTTATTGTATGTTTCATTTTCTTCAGGAGAAATTGATTCTCAACAAATTAAGATTCAATTTGGTTGTAGCAACTACCTTTGTTTTCATGAAAAGGTTTCTAAAGACTGCTCAGGATGATAAACAAGTATTCCATTTTGCTTGAAATTTTGATGAATATTTAAATGGCATTGAGCCTCACTTATGTTATGAAATGCATTATATTTTCAATGTGTTGCATGAGAGGCATCATGAACTATTTTGTTCTAACTGTAAGCTCCATAAATGGGATCTTTATAAATTTAATGCTCTTTTAGATTTGTTTCCATGGATCAGCTTGAGAAGCTGGCATTCTATCTTCTTGAACTATGCCTAGTTGATTATGAAGCATTGAAATCTAAACCATCTATGGTGGTAGCCTCAGCTATATACATGACACAACACATCCTATGAAGGATGCCATCTTGGACAATACTGCTACAGAAACATGAACACTATAGAGAATCAGAACTCAGGTAAAGTGATTGGCTCATTGGTTTACCAGCTTTCTTCATGGAAGTGACTAGCAAGCTTGTCTT
Source organism: Pinus taeda (assembly GCA_000404065.3). NCBI lineage: Eukaryota > Viridiplantae > Streptophyta > Pinopsida > Pinales > Pinaceae > Pinus > Pinus taeda. The sequence continues at coordinate 260,576 of APFE030644344.1, read as the reverse complement.
GTGAATGGTGAGAACGGATGTTAGAAGACTTCTGCATCACTATTTATTTTGCAGGACAAATTTAGATGATATATGGATTGGATACTATGTTTCAACGTGTGGGCTTAGATCTATTTTAGATAGTGTACATAATTGTAGATGATGTACATGAGACAACTACCTATAGATAGGGGTGTGATAGTTAACGATATACTAAATGAATTGGACATGTTCTTCAATTCTATTATTTTTCTTCAATTCTATTCCGGTTAGTATAGAAACAACTTGTGGCAGAGAATTGGGTGCTCATTTTCATAACTCATAATGATCAGAAATTCCATGGTTTTTCAACTTTTTTAAAGCACAACCATCCCTTTGATAGGAAATCCACTTAGTTTGCTAAGCTATGTTTGAAACTATAAAATGACATACATTATAAGATAAGTTATATTCTAATTTTTATTCCAATTCAGAGATAAAATAGTCTGATATATAAAAGAGATGTTTTCCAGTTATGGTATTTATGTGATTATTTCAATTTTGTTAACATCAACTTTGACTCTTTATTTTGAGATTATGTGGCTTAGGTATTCCATCTTCACTTTAATAAAATAAAAAATCACAATAAATTCTGGTTTCTGCCAAGATGGTCAATACCCGTTAATTTTGTTTGAAGTGTTCTTTTCATGATTTTCTACAGATGAGAAAATAATCAACGTGTATAAATACATTTTTTTAAGATATGGTTGGAAAAGTCCATTCATGATTTCTTAGAATTAAGAAGTTTGGTTAAATTGAATGACATTATCCTTGAATTTTTAATTTCCTTCATGACTACTAAATATTGTTTTGCAAAATCCAATTGTACCGTGAGTTCTTAAGTCCTTTAACTAAGGTCTAATTTTGAGGAATATTTGGTTTCATAAGATTTATTTAGCATTTTGTTTATGATTGGAATGGGAAATTTGTTTTTATTATTATCATAATATTTGGTAATTTGAAATATTATTTTATTGGTACTAGAGCTATTGTATTAGGGATTTTCCTTTTTATTAAGAACTTTGCATCTCAAAAGATCCCAAATTAACCTTTCTATCTTTATTTTATGGTAATGTTGACCTATGTATTGCTTAACATTGATAGTGCTTTCTAGTGGCAACTCCATGGGTAGGTCTTGTACTATTTTAGTTATGTTATCTCCAAATGCATGGAACATACGATTTATATTTGATAAAATCAAATGTCAGCTTTAGAAGCTAGAAATCTATCTTCTTGAACTATGCTTAGTTGAGTATGAAGCATTGAAATGGGAACCATCTATTTTGGCAACCTCAACTATATACATGGCAGAAGACATCTTGCAAAGGATGCTAACTTGGACAAGACCGCCTTAAAAACAAGCACACTATAGAGAATCATAACTAAATTAAATCTTGAATACTTCCTAGTATTTCCTACTTGATTTTATTCAAGTACATGATTTGTACATGGATAAGTGTTCTTAAGAAATTTAATCTTATTATAGACGACATCATTAAGCTCTTTTGCAAACAAAACAGAAATCCCCTTACAAAGATCATAACGGTTTTCATTGGAGCCCACATTGGCCAGTGATAGATCTCGGAGCTCAAGAACTTACTTAAAATCCAAAAATTGAAAAGCTTGTATCCTAGAGAAATGAGGGAGTAAAACATAATCACCACTAAGTTGAGTGCCAACATGGTCATCTATCTATGCCCGTTTTAAAACTGTTGCAACTTTCCAAGCAGGTGTCAATTGCTTTCCTCATACAAACTGTCAAGAAACATCATCCTTAATGTGGAAACAAAAGGAATCACGACCCCTTCTCTCTATTTTGGCTGGTACATGTACATGAAGGCTTGGAGGTGCAGCTTCTGCAATACTCTCTAAAAGAGTACTAATGGAAACTTTAATAGTAGCAATTTTAATAAGTTGCATAAAATCACTATTGCATCTTACAGTTGCTTTATCATTATGTAGATCACCTCCAGTTTTATCTTCAGTAGAAGTTTCATCATCCTTCTCTTTATTGACATCTTGGATTAACTACTCAAAAACTAATCTAAAAATGGGGCGCTAAAGGCTTCTTCTGAGGCTTACAAGAACCTATCCCACTCCCAAAGATTATATATTTCCAAGACCCAAATGATTAACCAATTGCGCAATTAATATGTTCTTGAAAATAAGGTGTATGTTGGTGTTTATTTTTGACTGTTTATGTGATTTAAAATTATGTTGTTTATGCTGATATAACATACATATAACAGTAAAACATTACAACAAATAATAAACACATAAGACAACAAGTTTAATATGGAGTTCACCCAAAACTCTTGGGTTACATATCCTTGAGCTCTAGTCATCTCAACTACGCTCTCTGGGATTATGGCGGCAGTTTTGTTACAAGCTCCACGCTCAACTCCATTAGTTTACACAGAACACAATGGGCTTAGAACACCATCTCATTCCGGCTCTAAAGCTCTCGGATTTCTGGCTCTCAGATTTCTGGCTCTCGACTCTCGCTCTTGCTTTCGGCTCTGGCTCCAGCTCTTATCTCTAGATCTAGGTCTAGCTCTTGGGTATTTGGCTCTGGCTTTGTGAGCTTTGAACAGTCTGCTTGACATCCAAGCAACTGTCTCAACAACTTTCAGCTCTCTAGTTTTTCCACTTGACCAAGCGACTCCAAGACTCCCCCAGTTGCTCTGCGTGTTAGCTTTTCACTAGCTACCCCATTAACTTGGCTCTCTGGATCTCATGAAGCATTTTTCTAGCTCTAAAGCTTCCCCAACCATTTCTCTACATGTAATCATCCCTCTACGGCTTTGCGGCTTCTTTGCTCCTTGTCTGTTCGACTGGCCATCTGGATCTGTGACTCTATGGCTCTATGCATTCCCATACACTTCATTGTATGCAAAATTCCCACTTGCAGCATGGCACAATGATCAGGATCTATTAAAAAAGGATTGGGGCCTTTTTCCAGGAAAAAACCTGAAAATGGACAAAAATTCCAATAGATAGAGATTTTCCAAAAAATACATTATCAGGCATGAAATCCAGACTTCAAATTCCATTAAATCACCCTTATAAACCCTATTGGGTCTGCCACTAGTCGCATATCACATCGCATAGGTGGATTGGCCAAAAGACCAAATACACGTGAATACAATGAAAAATTTGAATTCCTGGACTTCAAAATTATAGAATTAGGTCTATAATCCCATCGGGACTGGCCTTTTATCACTTATCGCTATCACAATCGCTTTGGCCCTATTATCAGGGATCATTGATCGCTGATCACCAATTAAATCTAGACCGTTGATTTGATCCCTAATCAGATGGTCCATATCACTATCACATCGACCCTTTGTATCGGGGATCACCGATCTCCTGACTGCCGATTAAATCCTAACCATTGATCTCTTTCCCCGATCTGATGGCTGAGATCACACGTCGCTATTAGCATATCACATTCACTACAACCCAGGGTTTTTATACATCATTGATGCCGATCCATCAATCCAAAGTGCCAAGCCCTCCTGCCAGGGCTTTGTCCCTTCATTGCTCTGATCCGATACATCTCACGGATCCGATAAGGGTTTACACTATAGAACATAATATTTCAGGTCTGCACTTTAAACATTTCACATGTGATTTTTGCATATAAGGCCTTTTATGCCATTTTTAGAAGAAATGCCTCCTTTTCCAAAGGATGAAGGAAATCTTATTTTTGCGATAACCTCATCATCCGAAGTTCGTTTGTTGTGTGTGGAGCATGATTGTTCAGAGATCTTTGTTTTAGCCAGATGTATACACCAGGAAGTTTGTACACCCCTCCACGCAGGGGGGTGTGGGGGAAACTTGTCCCCCCCACGGGTGTCCGAAGGAGATGATCCCCCCCACAGTTGGGGGGTCCGGGGACCAGCGGTTCCCTGGCGAGGGCTCAGGGATAGTGCCCCATAATCTAAAAATAGACGTAAAACTGCCTTGTAAAAGTATAGTAAGTTCTAGTCAATCTGGACCGTTCATTAGGCAGATGATTTGACAGTAGAGCTTATGTTTAGTTTAGGGATTTTTTCCCTAGAAGGCAATGCCTCTCTTTATACGAGGGCATTGTATTGAGTCTATTTGGTATATGTGCATTCTCTGAGCGAGAAGTAGAGAGGTGAGACTGTGAGAGAAAACAAACGATATTACAACTGATCTACTGTAGGTTATATCTCTTCATTTTGTTGGATAATAGAAAGGAAGGACTGGCTATTCGGGGTGGACGTAGCCCAAACTGGGTGAACCACATATATCTGTGTCTCACTTGTTTTATGCATTTTCTTTATTTATATTTTTGCAATATTTTATGTGTTCCATTGCTTCGTAATATATATTTTCTAACAACTGGTATCAGAGCTGAAGGTCTATTTGGTTGATAAAATTGCAAGAAAGAAGGGTCCCTCGTTCGAGTGGGAGAAATGGCGGAAGATGGTAAGTTTAGGGTTGAGAAATTTAATGGCCAAAACTTCTTGCTGTGGAAGATGCAGATGGAAGATTATCTGTATTAGAAAGATCTATACCTACCATTAGGCAGAAAAACAAAGATGCCGATTGGTATGACAGATGAAGAATGGAACCTTCTCGATAGAAAGGCACTCGGAACAATACGATTGTGCCTCACAGCATCGGTCGCCTTCAACATTTCGAAGGAAACAATGACAAAGGGTTTGATAAAGGCATTGGAGAAACTATATGAAAAACCCTCGGCCTCAAACAAGGTAATTCTTATGAAACAGTTATTTAATATGAAGATGTCGGAAGGTGGATCTGTTACAGACCATTTAAATGATTTTAATACTATTGCAAATCAGTTATGTTCTGTAGGGGTAAACTTTGATGATGAAGTTAGAGCTCTCTTATTCTTGTGCTCATTACCAGAAAATTGGAATGGTTTAGTAATGGCCATTAGTAACTCTGTTTCTGGATCTAGTACTTTAAAGTTTGATGATTTTGTCAGTGCTATCCTCAGCGAGGAAATGTGACAGAAAAGCTTCGGTGAGACATCGGGTAATGCTTTGAGTGCAGAGTCCAGCGAAAGAAAAATGGAAAGAGGAAAGAGCTCAGTATATCACAGTAAATCAAGAAAAGGCAGATCCAAGTCTAGATTGGGGATAGTGTGCTGGAAATGCGGAGAGAAAAGACACCTAAAGAAAGACTGTAGATCTCGGAAGGGAAAAGAAGGAGATGCACAACAAGAAAACAATCATGAAGAAAATGTGACACATGAGGTGTTACAAGATGCTTTGATTATTTCTTTTGAAAATATTACTGATTCCTCGGTGGTAGATTCAAGGGCATCATTCCATGCCACACCTAATAAGAAATACTTTCATGACTATGTTCAAGGAGATTTTGGACAAGTCTGTTTGGGTGATGATAAACCCTGTAAAATTACTGGAATGGGTAAGTTTCTTGTAAAACAGCAGAATGGAAACCAATGGCTACTAAAGGAGGTAAGACATTTTCCAGATCTAAAGAAAAATCTGATTTCAACAGGGCAGTTAGGCGGTAAAGGTTGTGTGACAACTTTCACAAATAAAGCTTGGAAGGTCACCAAAGGAGCCTTGGTAATAGCAAAAGGAGAAAAGGTTGGTGCATTGTATTTATGCAATGGTATTTCTAACTCTGTTAATGCTTTAACTTCCAAAGGAGCAGATGTAGCATTATGGCATCAGAGGATCGGACACATGAGTGAAAAGGGGATGAAGATTCTTCACTCAAGGAATTTTTTATTGGGTTTGAAGAATGTTGATTTGGACTACTGTGAGAATTGCATTTATGGAAAGCAGAAGAGAGTCAGATTTCTAAGAGTTGGGAAAGAAAAAAAGAGCGAAAAATTAGAGCTTGTGCATACAGATGTATGGGGACCTCCTCGGGTATCATTTCTCAGTGGATCTCGTTATTATGTTACTTTTATTGATGATGAAACTAGAAAAACTTGGATTTATTGTATTAATAATAAATGTGATGTATTTGATCCTTTCAAGAAATGGAAAGCTTTGGTTGAGATTGAGACAAGAAAGAAATTGAAGTGTCTTAGATCAGACAATGGATGTGAATATTGCAACAAAGAGTTTGAAGCCCCGAAAATCGGGTCGACAACAAGGGGGATACCCACCCGGTCCGGACCTTGGTTGGCAGCGTCTTATCCATTTGGTATAGCGGGTCCGACTGGGGATAACGGGACCAGTTTCCCGACCTTGGGTGTGTGTGTGTGTGTGTAGAGTTGAACTATGCTAATCTAAGAGAAATTTAAAGCTAATCTACTTCAGACTCTTTAAACTAACTCTATGCTATTGTAATCTAATGAGAAACAACACATCTAATCTACACTAACCCGGGGTGTATATCTTCTATTATGCGATCTAAAAAGATCTCGAACAATAACTGGTAATAAAGATCATTCAACTATCATAAGAATAGAAATCATTTAAGATAAACCACCTTGCATAAGAAGTTAGGAAAAAAAGTTGTGAATAGCATATCGCATAATAAGCCATTCATATTTCAAACATAAACAATATGACTCCACCGTACAAAAGTGCCAAATGATAACCCATATATTCATGCAATAACATATAAACAAATGAAACTGTAAATCACTTAAAGAACATAAGCAAGAATAGTCAAGAGATAAAAGTACCATTTATGACTGGTTCCACTCATAAGCTTCAAGCAACAATGATTTATCTCTCCTTGCTCTAACATCTAGTAAGAGTATAGAAGTGCAACATCAGTAGCAAATATCGAATGCAAACATTAATAAACCTTGATCCATCCATTCATCAAAACCACCTCCGAGGGCGCAAAAGTGCATGTTCTGAGGATGAGTTTTTGACAAATCTCCGGACCCTTCTCTAAATGCCTGAGAAGGGTTTAAATATTGCTAACTAATTAACTTGATTACATAAATTTAGGATTCAGTTTTCAAATGACCGTCCTTCTGATAAAGCAAACTATTTCTAAAAATTAAATCTGACTCTGAACTATTTCTATATTTTCTCCTTAGTGCCGTAAGCACGCAACATTCGGCTGGGAAGAGTAGGCTGGTTGCTTTCTCCTTTCGTGTGTGCTTATAAAAATAGAAGTAACAAGAGCTGGAACCACTTTCTGGTAAATTATAAGATATTTTAGAGAATCTCCCGCTGACTGGGTGTATACTTGGTAATAACTCAAATTTCCCTCAGACTGGTTCTTCTTTTGCTATTTCGGTTCCTGTCTTTGCGAATGACTTGATGAATGAGAAGACTTTAATTTCTGAGCAATTTTCTGGATTGAAAATTGCCTCCGTTCTTCATTCCGGGCTTTCTAGCGTGTAAGTTTCAGGTCTTATTGTAATCATGCTGCTTTTGTGCGCCTTTGATTCTGATCTTCAGATGACCTATCGGTAATTAGCATCTGTTGAGTGATACTCTGGAATCTGTAGTGCTATCATATATGGCACCCATTTCTGAAGAGATCTCTTCTGTGTTCTCCGAGCATTGGTGCTTTCCCCTTTTCCTTAGATGTTTCCTGCAAAATTGCTCCATGTTATTTCCTGTTTTATAGTTTGCGTAAAGGAAAAGAGTAATGGAAATAAAGATTGACATGAAAGATTCAGATCTTGTGTGTGTATAATTATGACATTCAAAGTGAACTGACTCTTCGAAAAATGAAAAGCAGCCATTCGCACAATCATTAATTTCCTTTTTTAAGGCGTGCGCGTAATTTTGATTAATGGGCAACTTTCCTTGAATACTGTGCCAAGAGAAATTCGCGCTCATCGCAGACCGCAGATCGTAGATCACAGATTCATGTTATATTATTGTGGCATCGCAATATCGGATCATTGCACATCGCAAATCCCAGATCGCAGATATTAGTCATTGTGTGCTACTTTACGCGATGTTGCGATATGCGATGTCGCAGATCGGCCGTTGGAGATTTCTTAAGCTTCTTATTTAAGGGCTCTTATGGTGAATGCGATGCGATGAATTTCACATCGTTCCTTCGTAGTTTGTTATGCCCATAAAAGCAAACGTTTTCTTTTCTTTGCTACGATAAAATTCTAAGGAAAAACAAAAATGTTCATAGAGATGCTTGTTTGAATTTTTACTAAGGGTCCCCTATTTGCTTGGTGTTATTGTTAATATCAAACAAAAGAGGGGGGTTGTTGGTGGCCACAACAATGGCGATTCACTGGGAAGAACCAGTTATCTCTGATTTTCTATTGAATTTCAACTTCCGAAACCAAAAATTTTCATAAGTCTAAACTTTGTTATGGACAGGTAGAGTACATTATGTCTTATCCTATCAATGATATTTTGTTTCAACCTTTATCTATTCCAATCATTCGCTTCCTGAGGTTTTAGCCCTTGCACTTACATCAGCCATTACTTGGTCGTTTTTAAAGATAAAATGAGGTCATCTCTGCTATGCTGGCCCTTTTTAAAATATGCTCATTTACCGTAGGTAGAGCCTCTGCTGCCAGCAGGCGTCCATAGCCTCGACAGGGTTACCTGTTACCCAACAATGATCCTTTATCCTGCTTAAGGCTATCTACAACATTTTCAGAGAAAAATCCATTTTGATACTTTTTCTTTTTTATTCTCTAAAGGAAAATGTCTTGGTTTGGTGGCCAAATTATGACACAATCATTCACTTGATTTACACTTTTGCTGAACAAGCTGGCTCGTGATGAGACCCCTTGTCTTTTGATTGCAACAATTTTAAGTCGTTGCCCTGTTTTGGTGGACAGTATTGGCAATGTCAGCAAGTTATAATATATGTGATCATGATAAGCCGGCTCGTGATGAGACCTCTTATTCTTTGAGATATAGTGTTTTCTCGGATTATTTCTCTGAATGCTACGATTTCCTTTAGCAGGGAGGAAACCATTGTTTTTCCTTAAGAAAGTTCTGGACGATAATAATAGAGTTTGGAAAATAGCAGTTTTACAGAGAATACTCATTTTACTATTGATACCTTTCATTGTGCCGATATAAGACAATTTTTTTGCCAAAGGTTGCTTTAATAAAAAAGTTTGAAGTCGGAACTAGTATCATATCTAGGGTAAAGTTGGACTCTATCCGTCAATAATAAAAATCAGATTTCTCGAAATTTTTTTACTATTTGTACAAGCAAAAAATCAAAATCTAACAGAGGATTTGGTGTCTATTTTGAAGTGAACTCCTGTAGTAACCATCTACAATTGGTCTTATTTATAAGAAAGAAAAAAAAACAAAAAGCTATCCTACAAAAATTTAGAAGAGTAATCTTCTATGGAAAGTATATTTTCAAGATTTGTCCATTAACAGGCAAAGAATCCTTTCTACCTGCTAAATCCTGCAACACAAACGTTGATGGGCCTATGACTTCTACAATTTGAAAAGGACCAAGCCACATTTTCTGGAACTTTGTATGTTTGTCTTTCTCTTCATGAGCCTTATCCCATTTCAAAACTAGATCTCTCATTTGAAAGTTTTTCCTGGTCATTATGCTTGAATCAAAAGAGGATTTTATTAGCGCTTGGTGATGAGCATGGGTTTTCTTATCTTGTTCTCGTTGCTCTTCCAATTTAATTATTTCCATTTGTCTTAATTGTAAGGAGGAAGTAGATACCTACTCGATGTATTGTACTAAAGACAAGGAGGGAATCATTAAGTGCGTTGGAAGAACCACTTCCCTCCCATAAACTAAGTTAAAGGGAGAAGTGCCTATTGAAGCTTTCTTCATTATTCTATCTGCCCATAAAGCATTTACCAAGGTTTTGTGCCAATTCTTCTAGTTCTAGTCAACTGTTCTTTTAATAATCCTAATTAGGTTCTTATTTGTCGACTCGGCCAGTCCATTTCCTTGCAGATAGTAGTTGGCCGAATATTTCAGTTTGAACCCTCTTTTAAGTGCGAAATGAGTCATTGCATTCCCAGAAAAGTAAGAAGAATTATCAAATATTAAAGCCGTCGGCAATCCAAACCTAGTGATTGTAAATTGATCTATGAATTCAATGATGTTTTCAGAATTAACTGTCTTGAGAGGTGCCGCTTCTACCCATTTAGTAAAATAATCAATTGCCGTGAGAATGTACCTATCCTGCTTAGAAGAGTGAGGAACTATCTCACCTATTATGTTCAAGCCCCATTGACTGAATGGTTGATCAATGTTTACCGGATGTAGTGGCATGGACGGTTTCCTTTGTCTCCCTGCAGTAGTTTGGCAGACTTGGCATTTCCTCACGTAACTATGTGAGTCTTTGAACAGTGTGGGCCATTAATACCCCGCACATAAGATCTTATGTGCAGTAGCATCTCCAGCATATTGTCTGCCTGCGGGCCCATCGTGGAGTTCCTGCAAAACCTTTTCGGCTTCAGTTTTCTCAAGACACCTAAGAAGCACAGAATCATAATTCCTTTTAAACAGAACATCATTTATGAGCTGATATTGTTTAGCTTTTAATCTCAGGGCTCTTTTCTTGGTGTGATCCAGGTGTGCTGGAGCATACCCATTTTTGAGATAATAAATGGTGTCAACGTATAATGATTCTATATCGTTTAGGCTTACCTCATACGTTTGTACTTCCTCAGATGAGCTTTTAGGAATATGCGATGCTCCAGCCAACATTTTGCAGAAGCCTTGGCCTCTCACAATGCTTGCTGGTTTGATTTCAAGGTCGTATTCTTGTAAAGCAGTGATGCAATTCGCTCTTTTTTCACCCACATCTTTCTGTATTAAAAGATTTCTTATCGTTGGAAACGGTACTATGACCTTGGTATGGGTTTTAAGTAAGAAAGGTCTGAAATATTTGATCGCTTTGAAAATAGCGTATGGGTGTTTCTTTACGTCTGAATATTTGAGTTCAGCACCTTGTAAATTAGAGCTAAAAAATGGGATTGGAGCTTCCGCTTTCTCTTGATTTGCTTGAGTTAGAATCGCGACATATGAATTTTCTGAGGCGAATGTGTATAAGATAAAAGATTCTGAAAAATTTGGGGTCGCTAAAGACGGAGCATTAATGATAGCTTGTTTGATCAGATTAAAGGCTTCATGCTCATCTAGACCCCATTTGAAATTTGAATTCTTTTTTATCATGGTTTGCAAAGGAGAAACAATTCTTGAAAAATCTAGGACAAATCTTTTCACAAAATTGATTTGACCAAGGAAAGATTGCATGGCCTTTTTATCGTGAGGTAGGGATATTTCGGAAATTTCTTTGATTCTATCAGGTTCAATGTGAATACCAGATTTTGATACTATGAATCCTAGAAGTTTTCCTTCACTTAGTGCGAAAAAGGATTTCTTTGGGTTAAGTGAAATTCCATACCTTAAACATCGTTGAAAGATTGGTTTCAAGTCTCTGAGATGGTCACTTCGCTTCTTGGAGTACACTGTTATATCATCCAAATAGATCACTACGACTTTATTGACTAGACCCTTGAATGCGATGTCCATAGATCTTTGAAACGTAGCGCCAACATTGATCAAACCGAATGGCATCTTCCGATATGCGTATGTGCCCCATTTCGTTCGGAACGTGGTTTTTAACTGATCATCGGGATGTACTAGCACTTGGTTGTATCCTGAAAATCCATCCAAGAAAGACATTAGTTCTGAGCCTGCTACTACCTATAATATTTGCTCCATCGGAGGGAGGGGAAAATTGTCGTTTTGACAGGCTTTGTTGAGATTTCGAAAGTCGATGCAGATTCTAATATCTCCGCTTTTCTTTCTAACGGGTACCATATTGGAGACCCATTTGGAATGTCTGACAGGGAAAATTATCCTGGCCTTTAATAACTTATTCAGCTAAGTATTTATTTGGTTTTGTAGATTGGGGTGGATTTTTCTGAGTTTCTGTTGGACAGGTTTTTCATTGTCAATCATAGGGATAGTATGTTGGATAATAGAAGTGTCGTATGTCTTCAGCTCATCGTAATTCTAGGCGAAAACATTTTTGTATTGTCACAAAAGACGAATGTATGCTAGTTTTTCTTCATGGGCTAGGCCGTGGCCTAGATTAACGTTTTGTGGTTTATCATCGGTTCCCAGGTTTATTGATTCGTAGTTCAAAGTTGAACTGTAGAGCTTAGAATTAGTAGACCTTTTAAACCGATTTTTCAAATCGTATAAGTCTTCCAACTTAACCACCGATTTAGGTATATCATTATCAGTGCTATTTTTTTTTATTTGTCGATCATGGTGGTCTTCATCAATTATTTGATTGGAGTAGGATCCTTCAGAGGTGAGGAAATTCACAATATCAGGATCGTCATTGAATACTCTCCAGTTTGTAATGTTGTCACGGATGGATGGTCTAAAGATTAATTCTATCGAGAATCTATCAGGACTGAAATCTTCGGAGGGAATGAGTCTAGAGGCTACGTTAGCTAAAAGGTTTGCGCTTGCGTTTTGAATTCTTGGGATTGAGAAAATATTGAATGCTATGAAATGCTCAGTCAGATCCTGTACTAGAGATTGATAGTGTTTCAAATTACTTGGTAGGCAATGTATGGTGTTACGTACCTGTTTGACCACAATCTCAGAGTCTCCAAAGACTTGAAGGTACTTGACGTTCAACCCGATTGCTTTGTATAGGACCTGCACCAAGGCCTCATATTCTTTTGTATTGTTTGTGCAATCAAATTCAAGTCTGCACGTAAGCATTATCTTGTTCCCTTCTGGACTAATCAGAATGCATCCTGCTCCTGCTCGTTCGTTAGATTTAGAGCCATCAAAATATAGTTTCCAAAACAAAGATGTATTTATAGGTTCTTCTACAATATTAACGCACTTTGTGTTATCAGTTTGGGAAAAATTTTCGACTTGGGACACAACTGAATTTTCTAAGTAAGGTGATGTATGAGCATTGAAATTGCCGAGGAAAGAATCTACCGAGTAATTTCCTATGATGTTATTGTTGTATGCTATTGCTTCATTTTCTCCTTCCAATTTTGTTACTATGTACTTCTGGTGTAACTCTCGTTCAACCTTTATTTGATTTGGTTTACCATTGTATGGTAACCACATGTGCGACCAGTCGGTTGAAAAGTATCCACGGAGTTTTTCGGACCAATTCCTGCTAAGAATTAAGCCATAGAATTTAGGGATATCAGCTACTAGAATGTCGATAACCTAACATACCTTGGGGTTAGATGACAATCTTATAGTGACTTGATTAAGTTCACCAATCACTTCGACTTGAGATTGATCAAGCTGAACTATGCGCACTGCGGATTTTTGTGGTTGAACGTTTAACTTCGCACATATTGATCTCGGTAAAATATTTGTTGAAGCTCTAGAATCTACCAAACAATTGTGCACGTTTTTATTGAAGATTTCATAAGTGAGCAAAAAGGCGGGAGTGTGAGATCTTGATCTTCCTCCAATCAAGGCGATGCCATTTGGATCGATCTCATTGGCCGTGTTGATTGGGGGTCTTCCCATGTTGTGTGTAGCTACAGATGTAGGCAAAGATGTAGTAGGTATGGCGTGTAATTCTTTCATCATTATTTTCTGTTGATGTTTCAATTTGCTCAATTCATAAAGAGTGATATTAGCCCTAGTCTTTTTCATGTCATCGATAATATTGTAGTCCATTTCATTCGACACTATTAGTGTTCTTGATGGAGGTGTTTGATCTGGTTGGACTTGGCTAGATTGAGTCGCCTTAGCGGTCGTTTTCTTTGTTACGACTTTTTATTTTACTATAGGGCTCGCGCCCTTCTGCTTAGGGGTAGTTTGGGGAGGATCAAGTTGGTTTTTGCTTCGTGTGCTAACCGGAAATGCTTCTTGATCTTCTTCTTGTGGGAGGATGAAATCCCACATTCCTTGTAGTTCCACAACTTCTTCATCATCGGTATGTCCTTCAGTTGTTCTCTCTTCTTCTTCCTCTTATCCGGATTTGACATTTGAGATAGCGTTGGGTGGTTTTGCATCCATTGAAGGGCCTCTTTTAAAAGTTATGTAGGGCTTTCTCGAAGAAGTTTCTGCCACTTGCTTTTTTATGTCAATCATCTCATTGGACATGGTCTTTAATACCTTCTGCAACCCATCTAAGTTGAAAGGATCTTTCGTTTGTTTCTTCTTTGGGTCTTCCTTGAAGGTGATCTTTTTAGATTTGCGTTCTTCGATCGCAGATATTTTTTCCAACGCTATGACACGTTTCTCTACTGCTATTGCCTCTGTTAGGTTTTCAAATAAAGTTGCTTTATTCACCCTATCTACGAAGACTGCTAAGTTTGATGGTAAGGCTGTGATATACCATTCACATCGCACTTCTTCTCTAGGTTGAGAAGCAGTGGGGATTTTGTTGAGGATCTTATTGAATCGTAAATTGAAATCTTTGATGGGTTCTCTAGCTTCGGCTTTAAGATTGGATAAGTCACTGATTAGTGTTTTCGTTGATCTTTCATCACCAAATTTGGTGAGGAACTAATTTTGAAAGATGTCCCAACTCGTTATAGACCCGGAAGGTAATGAAAAGTACCATGACCCAGTTGTTCCCTGCATTGTATAGGGAAAAAGTCAGACCACAACATCTTCATTGGTAACCCCGTTAAGATTGACCGAGAGCATGAAATTGTTAATGTGCTCTTCAACTAGCATGCCTGCTTCTGGGTTGAACTTGGGTAGCCATTTCTCAGGATGGGCTGGTATTTGGCTTAGGGGTGGAGGCATTAAAACCGCTCTAGGGTTGTTCCACGGATATTGGGCCATTTTTGAGCTGTTGGTAATTGCAAGTGTAGGGGATGATCCTTGAGGATGAGAAGATGGGGATATTATGATCTTGGATGATTGTGGAAGAGGGGTTGTGGAAGGTGGATGAGTGATTTGGAATGAAGATGTGGGCGGTTGAATTCATGGTGAGGGGGTTGAGATGGACGATGTAGATGAAAGAGTCTCACTGTCGGAGTGCAGTGATGTTTTCCTTGCTCTTTTCCTGGTGGGAAGAGGGAGTTCAGTTGGCTGGATGTCAAATTTTCCGCTCTTTAACCTGGTCAGGGGATGAGGAGGATTGTAATGCGAAGTCACGCTGCTTTGAGATTTATCAGACCCTAGTGTACAAATAGAAAATCCCTGGAGTTTTTGAATAAGAGTTTGAACTTCAGGGAGTTCAGTGGTGGATGGGTCTGAAAT
Source organism: Pinus taeda (assembly GCA_000404065.3). Taxonomy (NCBI): domain Eukaryota; kingdom Viridiplantae; phylum Streptophyta; class Pinopsida; order Pinales; family Pinaceae; genus Pinus; species Pinus taeda. The sequence continues at coordinate 245,420 of APFE030644344.1, read as the reverse complement.
ATTAGGGTATGTAGCAGCGGTTATTATTCGACCGACTTCTGATTCTGAATTTAAATGTACTAAGGAAGTTGGGGGAGTTGATGAGGGTGATTTTCTCTCAGAATGGTATTTAGATTTTGATTTAGGTGCCATTCATAGTTGGGCCTCCTTCTAGTGCCAAAAATGTTGAAGCCCCGAAAATCGGGTCGACAACAAGGGGGATACCCACCCGGTCCGGACCTTGGTTGGCAGCTCCTTATCTGTTTGGTATAGCGGGTCCGACTGGGGAACCGGTGTGTATATCTTCTGTTATGCGATCTAAAAATATTTCGAACAATAACTGGTAATAAAGATCATTGAGCTATCATAAGAATAGAAGTCATTTAAGATAAACCACTTTGCATAAGAAGTTAGGAAAAACAATTGTGAATAGCATATCGCATAGTAAGCCATTCATATTTCAAACATAAACAATATGAATCCACCGTACAAAAGTGCCAAATGATAACCCATATATTCATGCAATAACATATAAACAACTGAAACTGTAAATCACTTAAAGAACATAAGCATGAATAGTCAAGAGATAAAAGTACCATTTATGACTGGTTCCACTCATAAGCTTCAAGCAACAATGATTTATCTCTCCTTGCTCTAACATCTACTAAGAGTACAGAAGTGCAACATCAGTAGCAGATATCGAATGCAAACATTAATAAACCTTGATCCATCCATTCATTAAAACCACCTCCGAGGGCGCAAAAGTGCATGTTCTGAGGACGCGTTTTTGATAAATCTCCGGACCCTTCCCTAAATTCCTAAGAAGGGTTTAAATACTGCTAGCTAATTAACTTGATTACATAAATTTAGGATTCGGTTTTCAAATGACCGTCCTTCTGATAAAGAAAACTATTTCTAAAAATTAAATCTGACTCGGAACTATTTCTGTATTTGCTCCTTAGTGCCGTAAGCACACAACATTCGGCTGGGAAGAGTCAGATTTTTGCTTTCTCCTTTCGTGTGTGCTTATAAAAATAGAAGTAACAAGAGCTGGCACCACTTTCTGGTAAATTATAAGATATTTAAGAGAATCTCCCGCTCACTGGGTGTATAATTGGTAATAACTCAAATTTCCCTCAGACTGGTTCTGCTTTTGCTATTTCGGTTCCTATCTTTGCGAATGACTTGATGAATTAGAAGACTTTAATTTCTGAGCAATTTTTTGGATTGAAAACTGCCTCCATTCTTCATTCCGGGCTTTCTGGCGTGTAAGTTTCAGGTCTTATTGTAATCATGCTGCTTTTGTGTGCCTTTGATTCTGAGCTTCAGATGACCTATCGGTCATTAGCATCTGTTGAGTGATACTCTGGAATCTGTAGTTCTATCGTATATGGCACTCGTTTCTGAAGAGATCTCTTCTGTGTTCTCCGAGCATTGGCACTTTCCCCTTTTCTTTAGATGTTTCCTGCAAAATTGATCCATGTTATTTCTTGTTTTATAGTTTGCGTAAAGGAAAAGAGTAATGGAAATAAAGATTGACATGAAAGCTTCAGATCTTGTGTGTGTATAATTATGACATTCAAAGTGAACTGACTCTTCGAAAAACGAAAAGCAGCCATTCGTACAATTATTAATTTGCTTTTTTAAGGCGCGCGAATAATTTTGATTAATGGACATCTTTCCTTGAATACTGTGCCGAGAGAAATTCACGCTCATCGCAGACTGCAGATCGCAGATCGCAGATTCGTGTTATATTATTGTGGCATCGCAATATCGGATCATCGCACATCGTAGATCACAGATCGCAGATATTAGTCATTGTGTGCTACTTTACGCGATGTTGCGATATGCGATGTCGCACATCGGCCGTCATAGATTTCTTAAGCTTCTTATTTAAGGGCGCTTATGGTGAATGCGATGCGATGAATTTCGCATCGTTCCTTCGTAGTTTGTTATGCCCATAAAAGCAAACGTTTTCTTTGCTTTGCTGCGATAAAATTCTAAGGAAAAAAAAATGTTCATAGAGATGCTTGTTTGAATTTTTACTAAGGGTCCCCTATTTGCTTGGTGTTATTGCTAATATCAAAAAAAAGAGGGGGGTTGTTGGTGGCCACAACAACTTCCAAAGGAGCAGATGTAGCATTATGGCATCAGAGGATTGGACACATGAGTGAAAAGGGGATGAAGATTCTTCACTCAAGGAATTTTTTGTTGGGTTTGAAGAATGTTGATTTGCACTTCTGTGAGAATTGCATTTATGGAAAGCAGAAGAGAGACAAATTTCTAAGAGTTGGGAAAGAAAAAAAGAGCGAAAAATTAGAGCTTGTGCATATAGATGTATGGGGACCTCCTCAGGTATCATTTCTCAGTGGATCTCGTTATTATGTTACTTTTATGGATGATGAAACTAGAAAAACTTGGATTTATTGTATTAATAATAAATGTGATGTATTTGATCCTTTCAAGAAATGGAAATCTTTGGTTGAGATTGAGACAAGAAAGAAATTGAAGTGTCTTAGATAAGACAATGGATGTGAATATTGCAACAAAGAGTTCGATAGGTACTGTTTAGAGCATGGAATTTACAGAGAGAAGATAGTTCCAAGAGCACCACAAGAAAATGATGTGTCAGAAAGGATGAACAGAACAATCATGGAGCGTGCAAGGTGCATGAGATTGCATGCAGGATTTCCTTTACAATTTTGGGTAGATGCTATAGATACTGCTGTTTATCTAATAAACAAAGGGCTTTCAAGTTCCTTGGATGGTGGTGTTCCAGAGGAAGCATGGATAGGTGAAAAGGTAAGCTACTCTTTTTAAAGCCTTTTGGTTGTGAGGCCTTTGTCCATATTGATAAAGAAAATAGAACAAAGCTTGAGGCAAAGTCAAAGAAATGTACCTTTATTGGATATGGTGTTAATGATTTTGGTTATCTCTTATATGATCACAAAAATAGCAAAATCATTAGGAGCAGAGATGTAATATTCAATGAAAAGGTCTTGTATAAGAATCAGTTGCAGGAAAAGAAATAGGAAAAAGAAAACAAGGAATACACAGTTCTTGATGAAATCACTGAAAAAGTAAAGGTGCCTGAAAATAATAATAATCAAAAACCACAACAATAGTAACCACCACAACAGCATCAGGAACCCCAAACACTTGAAAGTGGTGTTAGAAGATCTACCAGGATAAGTAGACCCCTTGAACGATACTCTTCTTTGCTATATTATTTATTGTTGACTGATTCTGGTGAACCATAATGTTATTAAGAAGCAATGCAAGTTGAAAGGAGGAAGAAGTGGGAGGTAGTCATGGAAGAAGAGATGGACTCCTTAATGCACAACCAAATTTGGGACTTAGTCAGGTTGCCTGTAGAAAAAACTACATTGAAGAATAAATGGGTTTACAGGCTGAAGGAAGAAGATGGAGGAAAACAGAGGTACAAAGCTAGACTTGTGGTGAATGGGTTTGCACAGAAGAAATGTATTGATTTTGATGAAATATTTTCTCCTGTTGTTATAATGACTTCAATCACAACTATTTTAAGTCTAGTAGCAGTTGAATATTTGCATCTTGAGCAGTTAGATGTAAAGACAACCTTTCTCCATGGAGATTTGGAGGAAGAGATATATATGCAACAACCACAAGGATATGAGGTGAAAGGGAAGGAGAAACTAGTGTGCAGGTTGAAGAAGAGCTTGTATGGCTTAAAACAGGCTCCAAGGCAGTGGTATCTAAAATTTGACAAGTTTATGTCTGAACAAGGTGATACTAGATGTCACTCTGATCATTTTTTTTATTTGAAAAAGAAAAATGATGGCAGCTATATTATATTGTTATTGTATGTAGATGACATGCTTGTTTCAGGGTCTAACATGTAGGAAACAAATGTTCTCAAAAGAAAATTGGCAAATTTATTTGCAATGAAGGATTTGGGAGCTGCAAAACAAATCCTTGGTATGAGAATCACAAGAGACAGGAAAAATCGCAAATTAACATTGTCTCAGAATGAGTACATAAAAAAGGTGTTGAAAGGATTTAATATGCACAATGCAAAACTAGTTAGTACACCTTTTGCTAGCCATTTCAAAATTAGTAAGGAAATGTGCCCAAAGACCAAAGGTGACATGGATTATATGTCTAAAATTCCATATGCATCAACAATTGGAAGCTTAATCTATGTAATGGTGTGCACAAGGCCTGATATTGCACATGCAGTGGGAGTTGTAAGCAGGTACATGAACAATCCAAGAAAGGAACATTGGATGGCAGTGAAATGGATTCTTAGATATTTGAAAGGTACCACAAATCCAGCATTATGCTTTGGTGGTTCAAACATTTCCCTAGAGGGATATGTTGATGCAGATATGGCGGGTGACAGAGATAACAGGAGGAGCACTACATGATATGTATTTACTGTTGTTGGAACAACTGTTAGTTGGGTTTCAAAAATCCAAAGTGTTGTTGCACTTTCAACAAAAGAAGCAGAGTATGTTGTTGCTAAAGAGGCTAGTAAAGAAACGATTTGGTTACAAAGGTTTTGTCGAGTGATAAAAAGGTGTCTTTTTAACTTCTAATTACCTTCACATTAATTGTCAACCTAGGGACGACTTTTTATTCCAAGAGTGTACTCAGTCTGAGGCGACTATTTTCTCAAGAGTAATGTTATGAAAGATGTAGTACAGTGGTCAAAATACAAGAGTAAATGAATGCTCAAAATGAGATCTACTTACAGCAAAAGACCTTGAAGCCTAAATCATTCATTCGGAAAAATAAGCAATGTATCAGTCAAGGGTCCAGTAACAATAACTCATCTCTTTGGAAACTAATGTAACCAAAAGTAATCAAGGAATAGATCATCAATCTGGGGACTAGACAGCAAATGCCAATGCCCACTACAGTTTCAGATCGTTCTGCACACCAAAGCAAAGATAATGCGAATAACGGAAAATGGAACAGCAAATAAGAAATGGAAGAACAACTAAGAAATAGAACAGTGACTCGGGAACTGTAATGGCAATTAAGTTTAAGAAACATCAACACCTTAGTCTACAAAATAAAATGTAGTCAATCATATCCTATGGAAATGAAATGGCAATCCTTCACTCTCAAGGACGGATTGAACAACACACAAAAATGGAATAGCACTGATTAATGATGAATTATAGAACAGCGCTTGAAATCCATATATACACACGACACACCTTAATGGTAATCTGAGTCTGATACTGCGAGTATTAATCCTGGTTAGAAAGGGTAACGATTACAATTCATAATGAAACCACAATGTCAATTGAACAACAATTGTATGAAGTATAAACCATAGACAAATACAGTAATACTGGCTTAAGAAGGTTACGAATTGATTACTCTGCAGTTAAACAGTAATAACATTATATAGAGAACATCAATGTTATATTAACGACTTTAAAGGAATAGTAATACGTTAGAATGCACATTATCACTTTGTTGTTGCAGAGAACGATATATGAAATATAACAGAGCTGCAATATAAGATAACAAAACACACCAGATTACTGATTCAAGCTGATAATACAAACCACGGATAAACCAAAAAGATAATATACAGCAACAACACAATCCACCAGAGGCTGAGCCCTTAGCCACCAGCGGATGCTGCTGGGCTACTTCAGACGAGAGGAATGAACAACAACTCCCAAATCAGGTATTGATCAATAAATGGTGAAATCATTAGAACAGCTGAAGCTTTGAGACTTACAACATGAAACAATCCTTTCTTCCTCCTATCCTATCATTAATTCTTGATTCTAAATCTCTAATTCTAAATCCTCAATTCTCCATTCTCGTAGCCATCTCCATCCCCCTCTCTGATCTTTGTTTTCATTTAAATAGAGAAAGATCAGAGAGCAGTTACAATAGAGATAATTACAACATGATTCTATTACAAAATGGTATTGTTTCCAAACAATTGATCAACAAGAAGATATATTTCCATCCATTTCTCAACGAGAGCAAGACGAATTTGGCTTTGCAGCTGAGATTTGCAGGACAGCCGCAACAACAAATCTGAGAAAATCTTGCTCAAAGAACCCTACGTTTCTCTCAGTACAAGTCGAATTTGGGCAAACTGTTCTTCTATAAAGTTGATTGGGTCCGTTCTGGACAAAACCCATATTCCAGATTTTCCATTTTCTTCTTCATTTGCTCAACATTGTAACTGTAAAACTGTCACTTCTTATTCCAACGAATTTCTGAGTTGGCACATTTAATGGTCAAATCTTCAATCTAGAAATTATCTTGGAGGTTAAAAATAGTAACTAATGTTACAACTAATTTATTGAAACTATCATTGATAAAATCATTCATAATCATCAATTTATTAGAAATAACAGAGAATAAATAATATTCATTCATAAGAGCATAAATCATTATAAAATAGAATTATATGATAAATCGTGATTAATAACATGATAAAGAAAAGTAAAAATGGATGAAATAAGTGTTAAAAAGGTGGTCGTATTCACGGCCCAACGCATCCCCACACCGAATATATTGCATGTCCTCATTCAACAAAAACTGAATATGTTGCATGTCGTCATGCAACCCAAAGACAAAACCTATGTGTTAACCAAGCAAAAAAAAATTGTTCATCTCAACTCATAGAACAAATGAATTCTTCCTCACTTAATGAATATTCAATTTTAGAAATCTTGATGAAGGCATAACAATGAAGTTGCAGCAAAATATGATATAAATGACAGCAACGTTCATTAACCATTTTCCCACAAACTACAAACTAGCTTTTGTTGAAATGTGGCAAGTAAATTTATAATATATGGATGCCTCTATGATCCAAAAATCAGATCGTTTTGATGCACGGATCATGAGATATAAACAAAATGGTTGTAGGTGAGAGTGCATGATTTCCAAAATTTTATGACCCAATTTATCTTAAAATTATCTGAGTATGTGTATTTTAATAATATGTCTGTGTTTTCCAGAGATCACAAGAATTGAGTTCATATTTTTTAAAATATTATGGAAATCAATTTTTGCACTGAAATTGTATGCCTTGAATGAGAAAGAAAGTATAAAACATAAATTTGGAATGACAGATATGGACTGACATTTGTTAGAGATGATGTAGGCAGTGTTGATGCTGAAAGTGATGCAAAAGGTGGAACCCAGGCAAGCACATCATGTCTGAAGAATTGTTCACGTTTGCGAGTTGCTCGAGCCTTTGCTATTAGTTGCAATAGTGTGGTCATGCTGCGAATAGAGATCTGCCCCGTACTTGTTGTTATCTTGTAAACAAAGCATTATTTTGCATATAATGTTCTTGAATCCATAGTGTGAGTTTTGAATAGCAAGAGATAAAATGTATGCAAAAATTTCAATCAGAAAAACTTTTGTATACATGCAATACTAATATTTTATCAAATCAACAAGTTATGGTAGAGTGCAGTAATCATATCGCATGCTATCCCATAATGAATACATTCCCCCCTCCAATTGGAAAAGAGATTCCATGACCATAAAGAATATGAAAGGTGTTGTGTTAATGGCAAGGCAAGGGAATGAACAAAACAACAGTAGAGTACACATATCAATGATAGGACAGCGAGAGTTATGGTTATAATGAGAGTAGAGTGTATAAAGATAGTTATGAATAAAAGATAGGATGCTTTGGATTGATGATAAGTTATGAAAAAAAAAGAAAAAGAACAACAATATGCCATGCTTTACTGATGGTATTCTAACTGAAAATTATGTGATTGATCATAAAACAATTTCTCATGCATAAAGGTTCAAAACAGGGAAAAACAATTAAGGAAATAACTTCTATGATAAAAAGAAAAAATAAGAAAAGGGTATTATAGTAATAATTGACGATAAACCCGGATGCGGGTGTCCATATTTGCATTGAAGGAGAGTTATGAGCATGCCACGCGGAGAGGACAGCGGGCAGCTGAACAGGAAGGCGATGGGGCATATTAAGCAGACGGACAGGGATGGCAATCAATGCCATTCAATGCAGTTGCTGTCCCAAGGCAAGCACAGCGGTAATATCGGGATGGAAGATTTTGGTTCAGGAACATTCTTCCCAGCTCGGTTCTGGTTGCAGGAAGAGAGCTTTCTCTCAAAGGAAACGAAGGGTGATGGTCTGTTGGGGTACAGGGAAGGTGGCAAGGGCTGGAGCAGGCCTTTCCACATAATAGGTTTCATCCCTGAGTATGCTCCTGTTTTAACGCCCCTTCGGGATGTAGTGGCTGGGAATGCTAGCGGGATTCGCTCGGGGGTGGCACAGCATTGCAGCAGTGATGTTTCCCTTGCTGAAGAGTTAAGATCCTTCAAATTTGTAGCTGTTTGGGGTTCAATTCAGGCGGGGTCGAGGCATCCTTTGAATTTAAGCTCGCTCGCCTCATACAAGCTTAATTACAGGGCTCGTCATTTAAGGGCGACTGCTCGGCGTGGGCGTAATTCTGGACAACGGGGAGGTTCTGGAGGGAGAGGCATTCAAAGCCCTCGTCGTATTTCGCCTCTCGCCTTTTCTTCGATCCCTTCAACAAGATCTGAAGAGTCTGGCCACTCCATCAGCAATATAGTGCAATCAGCAAGGTTTCAATTCCGACGCCGATCAAACAAGCCGCTGGTTTCAGCTCTTGTGACGGTCATCTTCTCGGAAGAAGACGAGGAGGATGTAAGTCTGGAGGAGGCTTCTGAGGAGAAATCACCTTCTCCCTCGGACAATTCCTCGTAGAGCAGGTGGTTGGAAGAAAGTTCTTATGCCCCTTCGTCACACAGCAAGTTAGAGGAAGAAAGCATTTTCGCTCATTCAGAGGAGCAGGCAGAGGTGCTTCAGGAGATAGGGAGCATGAAGGAAAAGAACATTATGGATACTGCACAGAAGAAAGCAGAGGCACCTTAGGAGATGGAAGATATTAGGCAGGCTTCGCCCTAGAAGCAAACCATGGATGAGGAGCCTAATAATTCCTTTGCAAACATTCTGTATCTCAAGCTGCCGCAAGGAATGAAGCCTGAAGATGTCGAGGATGGTGTGGAGGTCACCTGGGAGCGAGCCCCGGATAAGTAGACCGGGCACAGATCAGTTAATCACAAGTAACAAGCTCTGTTTTGGTGGGTCAGGTCTCATGCTCTGTTTTGGTCTTCCGATATTCTGGTTCGGCTCTACTGGTTCAGCGTTCGGAGGCTGGCGACAAATCCAGCAAGACAACGGCAAATCAACAAAAACTTTTTTGTATTTTTGATAATGCCAAGCAACCTGGCAGGTCTTCTGGCCTGTAAGATCTCTTCCAAATGCTTTTAGGTATGCTCTAACGTGTATTAAATTGTATAATGTTTCTTACAAACGCTGGAACAGACAGTTTTGTTAGAATTTTTGATAGAGAGTTGCCATGTCACTCTCAAAGGTTCAATCCTCTTGTAAATATTTTTACAGTTTTTTTAATATAAGTAGATTAGTCTTTGCCTAGAAAAAAAAAATAATTGACGATAAGATATAACTTCAATACCATAAGCAAAGCCTATGCTTCCAACAGGTGCCCATGGCCTCGGCAGGGTTGCCTTTTAACCCATATGAGCCAGGATCCTCAATTTATAAATGGAGAGTTCCAATGCTGTTCTACAGAAGAGATCAATGTGCTAGCATGGTAACCAGATAACCACACTGCCATTCACTGGGATGTAGCAAAAGTGATCAGGCCGGCTCGTGATGAGACCTCTTATTCCAAGGATAATTTGGCTATCCAATGGATCATAACCCTGGTGTGGTGGCCATAATGGGAATGTCACTTTGTTACAGCCTTATGAACATGGTAGGCTCGCTCGTAATGAGACCCCCAATCCTCCATCTGTGAACAAATTTTTTTTTGTTATTACACATTTTTATGATGAAAAGAGGGAGGCTCAATACTGCTTAAGAGTAGGGATGGTGGAAGAAGTTGAACATGTCAATAGAAAAAATTATACCCATAATCTCGTTTATTACAGACAAAGAAGATTATAACCAGGAAGGGTGGAACCAACATGGTATTAAGATGATCAATCAATATCATGTTCAACAGAAAACAATGCAGTAAAGTAGTATATAAATAATTGTGTCCTTTTTTAAAAGAATCTATCATCAAGGAGTTGTCCTGTTAATGATCATAACGTGAATGATAATAACTCGCTTCAAAAGAATCCATAATTCTTGTCCTCATGTACTTCATGCCATGAAAGAGAATCAGGAAAATGTGGTTGAGATGAACTAGGAATAATCCCACAAAAGAAAGGAAGGGTTGCTCTCAAAAATACTCCCAAAGTGTTGCTTTTTTGAAGGAACAACAAAAACACTCAAAAAGAAAGTGGTGTTCTGTGTAGGGAGCAACAAAGAAAATGCATATCAAAAAAGTAAAATTACACACAAAAAAGTGTGAAAATGCAAATGTTGTTCCTTTGGAAAAAGGAACAGCAAAAACTAAAAATGTCATTCCTTTAGAAAATGAACAATAAAAATGCAAGTGTTTTTCCTTTGGAAAATGAACAACAAAAATCAAAAGTGTCGTTCCTTTGGAAAATGAACAGCAAAAATGCAAGTACCATTCCTTTGGAAAAGGAATAGAAAAAATGAAAAGTGTCGAAGTGCTATTACTTTCGAAAAGGAACAACAAATCGTGAAAGTGCAGAACTGTTGTTCCATTTGAAAAGGAACAACAAAACGTGAAAGTGCAGAAGTGTTGTTTCATTTCGAAAAGGAACAGCAAAATGTGCTGCTTCATTTTGAAAAGGAAAAATAAAACATGAAAGTGCAGAAGTGTTGTTCTATTTCGAAAAGGAACAACAAAACGTGAAAGTGCAGAAGTGTTGTTCCATTTCGAAAAGGAACAACAAAACGAACCGTGAAAAATGAACAGCAAAATGAACGACTTACCCAAAAGGTGCTATTCCTTTGAAAAATGAATAGCAAAATGAAAATACTGTCCCTTTGAAAAAGGAACAGCAGGAACGACAAAAATGTACACAAATGTTGTCCCTTCAGAAAAGGAACAGCAAAATGCATAATCATAAAATGCAAGCACGCAAATAATGAATTAGTTGTTCATTGCATTGATGCTAAGGATGGGTTACAGTTTGAATGAAGCAATACCTGAAACACAAAATATAAGAGAAATCAGAAAAGAAACAACAAAAGACAATATGTAAATAAATAAATTAAGTTACAACAGCTATGATATTATGTAAAAAAAATGATCTCTTTGAAAAATGTTTTGGCAGCAATGATAAGACATGAATATTCAAATTGAAATCAATTCTCCATTTTTCTTATTATGAATCGATTGGGTAATGAGTTGGATGAAACTCCCTTTGATTCATAAAATATCTTTCAAAAAGCACTCGTCCATAAATTGACCTTCTTTATTTTCCCAAGACCTGCAAAAAAACGATTGTCTACCTGCAATAAAACATTAAATCATGGAGAAAGAGAGGTGATCGAGCTCCTCTAATCCAGGAATTATGCAAAATAACAACAAGTAGTTACTCTGTATAACAAATCCATTGAGAAAATAACAAAGCAAAATTTATCTGTCACTTGCGGGAGAGCAGTGGCCAATCATGCTAACCTGCAGTGTTTTAATCACAACTTCTTCTTTTTTTCGTCGAAATTGAGTGATTCCAAAGCCAAATGAGAGTTAATTCAAAGTTTTATCTCCCGTAGAAATAGGTTTTAAAGATTCAATGATATGATATGTCAATGTTAGTTAGAACAACCTGCATAACAAAGTCATTTTCGATTACCCAACTTAGACAAACAGTTGATATTTCAAGCATAAATTTTTCGTTTGATGTAAGATTAAAATAATTAAAATTGGAAATGAAAGTAGATTCATTTATTTATTTCCAATAGAAACATGTTTTGAAGAAAAGGAGAATTGATAGGTCAAATACTGTAAGGAACAGCCGGAAAGACAGTTTTAAGGGTGCTGATTTACGATAGACAGTCAGTATTTTGATCATAAATTCATCATACGATATCAAAAATGAGTGATTCCAATTAAATTGTAAAATATATTCATAGGGGAATTTACCATAGTAACAGGTTTTAAAAATTCAAACATTTAGGCCTCCAAAAACTGACTGTCCCAACTTTGTTCCTGTGTTGCCCACTAGACACCCTGTCAATGTTTTGTTTCTAACTTTTTCATTTCAAATCCAAATAGAGTGATTCAAATTGGGTTGAAGAGTAGACATCAAGGGCTACTTATGATAGAAACAGGTTTTAAAAATATTCCCTTTTGGTCCCTCAAAACATGACTGTCCCGACTGTTTTTCCAGAAATCTCATCAAGCCCGCAAGCCAAAAAAATGATATTCAAGCATTTTTTCATATTGATAATAAAAATGAATATAAATATTTGTAGAATTGTTATTTATATTATAAATTATCTACATACACAAATGAATTGAAACATTTATCATCGATGTTGATTTCGATAGCGTGTTGCAACAAAAGAAACAACTAGTGTTACAAAAATAAAAGTAAATGTGTTTGTTTTATTTCTTTATTTATTTTATTTTCTCCACTATCCTACTCTTGTTTGAGAATTGAATATGTTTATGTATAAGAGTATTTCCAGTGGAACCATTTTATAAATGAGGCCTCTACTATGCACATACCCAAATTTGAAAAATGCATGTTAATGAATATTAGGGTATGAGAAGCCAACTTCCCTTGAAAAAAAGGTGTCAAAAATTGTTGAAGTATGGAGTGATGTTGCAAACAAGTGATGGAGTGAAACCAATCTTCAATATATCCTTTAATTTGATGATTTCTCGTAGCCATCATATCATGAAGTTCTTGAGCTTTTAAAATGGCTTGTTGATGCAAACTAAAAAAAACCTCATTTTCTTCCATAGCTTCTACAATTTTTGCATTTGAAACGTTCTGAATCTCATTGTAAGTTTTCTCTAATGGTGCATGTGAGATAGAATGGGTGGGAAGGGTGGGTAAGTTTTGTAGTTCAACATTGTAAGCATGTTGTACTAGTTTATTGTGGTGAGGATGTGGAATTAGTTGAACAAGGAATTGTGTATGAAATGGAGCATTTTGATGATCTGGTTAGTTGGGTTGTGTGAATGGTTTTGACAGGCAAGCAAGATGTTGTGGAAGAGCTGGTGGAGAATATGGAGAATGTGCTTGTGCTACAAGATGAGGGAGAGTAGTCATGCAATCATAAGATGAACCATACCAAACTTGTAGACAAGATTGGTGGTGGTTATATTGAGATTGACATGGCTGCCCTAACACATTAATACTCCATAATGGATTATGCAAGTACGAGAATGGAGAAAAAGTGTTTTGAACCATACCTGTAGGCCTTATTGCAGCTTTCCCATCTCTTTGATATACCACTTCCATCCTAGATAAGGAAGAGTGAGTATCTATGGGATGCTCCTTTCGGTTATGAGGGAAAAACACTTCATCAAATTCTTCATTTTTATGAACCTGCAAAACATCCAATTTTTCATTTAGAGAGCTAATAAGATCAACTTTAAAATTTTCAAATAAAACATTGATTTCAGCTCTTATGTCTCCTATTCTTGTAGCAGATTTGGAAAACAAGGAACAAACATCTCTAGAATTCTTAGAAGCCTTGGAGATTCCTCTTGAATACCTTATGCACAACTCACAAACATCATCATATGATAATTGAAAAACATCACCTTTTACTATTAGATTTAAGAGTTATAAAAATTCATCTTTGATCCCTTTAAGAATGAGTTTTTTTAAGATCTCTTTTTGCAAATGCTTATGCTTTGATTTTTGAAGGTTATATTGAAATCGATCTACATAGTCCTCCAAACTTTCCTCTTCCCCTTGTATCATATTGAAAATATCTTCATCGGCCTTGCAATAGTCTTGGTACTTCTTCAATAATATGTTATTCATGTCCTCCCATGTTTGGATGCAGTTCCCACCTAGGCTCATGAACCATTGGAGAGCTGCTCCTTTTAGAGTAAGAGGAAACACTTTCAACCTTTGATCATTAGTACAATAATCACATCCTCTACAAAGTATTTCGAACTCAAATAAGAATGTATCTGGATCTTCATTTGCTAAACCATGAAAATTTGGTAAAGATGGGGGAATTATGTGCATTTGTATCACTCCTCTTAGATCTTTGATAGGAACTTCAAAAGTAGAAACGTGAGCCATTTCTTACCATAATAGAAGATGTTCTTCACGTGTTTCTTCGAGGTTCCTTCTTCAAATGTTCCTGTCAATCGGTTAGTGAAATGGGTGGTGCTTACATCACCACTTGAGTGAAATCATGTGATTCATTTTTAAAAATTTCTATTTTTTCCTAGTCATTCACACAAAAATTCAAACATCTATTGCTACCCTAGGTTCTTTAACAGTTCTGTTGAAAAGCAGGCAGGGGAGAAGCTTTTACATGCTCCGTACGTAGGTTCTTACCTTCCGTTTTTAATACCCAATTCTTTCCTAACAGACACTCACCAGATGCACACTACTCTTTTAAAAATGGCTACACTCTCCCCGACAATGGCGCCAAAATGTGGAGCGATAAAAATGTGTCTTTTTAACTCCTAATTACCTTCACATTAATTGTCAACCCAGGGACGAATTTTTATTCCAAGAGTGTACTTAGTCTAAGACAGCTATTTTCTCAAGAGTAATGATATGAAAGATGTAGTACAATGCTCAAAATACAAGAGTAAACGAATGCTCAAAACGAGATCTACTTACAGCAAAAGACCTTGAAGCCTAAATCATTCATTCAGAAAAATGAGCAATGTATCAGTCAAGGGTCCAGTAAGAATAACTAATACCTTTGGAAAATGATGTAACCAAAAGTAATCAAGGAACAGATCATCAATCTGGGGACTAGACAGCAAATGCCAATGCCCACTACAGTTTCAGATCGTTCTGCACACCAAAGCAAAGATAATGCGAATAACGGAAAATGGAACAACAAATAAGAAATGGAACAGCAACTAAGAAATGGAACAGTGACTCGGGAACTGTAATGGCAATTAAGTTTAAGAAACATCAACACCTTAGTCTACAAAATCAAATGCAGTCAATCATATCCTACGGAAATGAAATGGCAATCCTTCACTCTCAAGGACCGATTGAACAACACAGAAAAATGGAATAGCACTGATTAATGATGAATTATAGAACAACGCTTGAAAACCATATATACAGACGGCACACCTTAATGGTAATCTGAGTCTGATACCGCAAGTATTAATCCTGGTTAGAAAGGGTAATGATTATAATTCATAATGAAATCACAATGTCAATTGAACAACAATTGTATGAAGTATAAACCATAGACAAATACAGTAATACCAGCTTAAGAAGGTTACAGCTTGATTACTCTGCAATTAAACATCAATAGCATTATGTAGAGAGCAACAATGTTACATTAACGACTTTAAAGGAATAACAATACGTTAGAATGCACATTACAACTTTCTTGTTGCAGAGAATGATATATGAAGTATAACATAGATGCAATGTAAGATAACAAAACACACCAGATTACCGATTAAAGCTGATAATACAAACCACACATAAACCAAAAAGATAATATACAACAACAACACAATCCACCTGAGGCTGGGCCCTCAGCCGCCAGCGGATGCTGCTGGGCTACTTCAGACGAGAGGAATGAACAGCAACTCCCAAATCGGGTATTGATCATTAAATGGTGAAATCATTACAACAGCTGAAGCTTTGAGACTTACAGCATGAAACAATCCTTTCTTCCTCCTATCCTATCATGAATTCTTGATTCTAAATCTCTAATTCTAAATCCTCAATTCTCCATTATCTTAGCCATCTCCATCCCGCTCTCTGATCTTTGTTTTCATTTAAATAGAGAAAGATCAGAGAGCAGTTACAATAGAGACAATTACAACATGATTCTATTACGAAATTGGATTGTTTCCAACCAATTGGTCAACAAGAAGATATATTTCCATCCATTTCTCAACAAGAGCAAGACGAATTTGGCTTTGCCGCTGAGATTTGGAGGACGACCGCAACAACAAATCTAAGAAAATCATGCTCAAAGAACCCTGCGTTTCTCTCAGTACAAGTCGAATTTTGGAAAACCGTTCTTTCTTAAGTTGATTGGGTCCGTTCTCGAAAAAACCCATGTTGCGGATTTTCCATATTCTTCTTCATTTACTCAGCATTGCAACCACAAACCTGTCACTTCTTATTCCAGCGAATTTCTGAGTTGGCACATTTAATGGTCAAATCTTCAATCTAGAAATTATCTTGGAGGTTAAAAATGGTAAATAATGTTACAACTAATTTATTGAAACTATCATTGATAAAATCATTCATAATCATCAATTTATTAGAAATAAAGGAGAATAAGTAATATTCATTCATAAGAGCATAAATCATTATAAAATAAAATTATATGATAAAGAGTGATTAATAACATGATAAAGAAAATTAAAAATGGATGAAATAAGTGTTAAAAAGGTGGTCATATTCACGGCCCAACAGGTTTATGGGTGAATTGGGTAAGGAGCATGATATGGGCACGTTATACAGTGACAGCCAAAGTGCCATTCATCTTGCAAAAAACTCAAAATTTCATTCCAAGACTAAACACATACAACTCAAGTACCATTTCATACAATCAGTGTTGGAAGATGGAGAGTTGAAGTTGGAAAAGATACACACTACCCAGAATCTTGCAGATATGCTAACAAAAGTTGTAACCAGGGAGAAATTGAGAATATGCTCAGTTTCAATTGGTATTCAAGGATGACGATGAAGATGAGAAATAGTCAGGTCCAAAGAGGAGTCATTGTCCAGCAAATGACGCAGTGGTGGAGTTGCTACAATCATTCTCAAAGTGGGAGATTATTGTGTGTGGAGCATGATTGTTCAGAGGTCTTTGTTTCAACCGGATGTATACACCAGGAATTTTGTACACCCCTTCACATGGGGGAGTGCAGGGGGGACTTGTCCTCCCTATGGGGCTCCGAGGGGGACGATCCCCCCTGGTTGGGGGATCTAGGGGCCAGCGGGGGCTTGGGGGAAATGCCCCCGAAGCTAAAAATAGATGTAAATTTTCCTTCTAAAAGTATAGTAATTTCTAGTCAATCTAGGCCATTCATTAGGCAGATGATATGACGGTAGATGTTATGTTTAGTTTAGTGTTTTATGCCCTAGAAGGCAACCCCTCTCTTTGTATGAGGGCATTGTATTAAGTCTGTGTAATATATGTGTATTCTCTGAGCGAGAAGCAAAGAGGTGAGACTGTGAGAGAAAACAGAGGATATTGCAGCGGATATACTATAGGTTGTATCTCTTCATTTTGCTAGATAATAGAAAGAAAGGACTGGCTATTCGAGGTGGACATAGCCTAAACTGGATGAACCATGTAGATCTGTGTCTCTCTTGTTTTTTGCATTTTCTGTGTTTATATTTTTGCAATATTTTATGTGTTCCATGTCTCCGTAATATATATTTTCTAACACCATTTTAGTCCACTCAAGTTGTAGTAGATTTAGAATGAAAAGATCTACACAATGGGACTATTTCTAGGAGCATCCTTGGACTTTAATTTTCCTATGTGGGGAACACTTTAGACTTAGAAGTTTATCCAAGATCCATTTTGGATCACGCCTTCCCACTAAAGAACTTTTGGTCTCCAAAAGACTGACATACTGATCTGAAGAGTAAATGAGAGTAACAACACCCTCTTCTTTCAGCCTCCATACACTTGCCTTACATAGTGCCTCTGAACCAAAGCCTTTGACCACTCTCATTCTTGGATGTGCTAGTCCTCTTGGGGAAGAATTGTTTTCCTCCTTGACTTCATGCAAAACTCGTACTGAGGTGGTCATAGAAGGTAGCTTGAACTTCTCTTCCTTGATCATTGATCCAAGGTGGCTCAAACAAATCTGAAGTACATCTTCTCCACAAAATTTTCATTTCTACTTGTTTGACAAGCTGTCAACAACAACTGTTAACAACAATAGAAATATAAACAAAAACTGGATGGCTTAAACTCTTTCTTCAACAATAGAAGCATATTTCACATCTTGTGAACACCTCCATGTTTTACGTTTGCATACAAATGATGGACTAGCTAACAAGCCCACAAAACATGCCTTTAAAAAAAAAGACCCTTCAAGTCAAGCATGTAGAAAAAAACCTTTAGGACTCTTTTCCAAAATATGAAACACTTCATCATTATCTCCATCT
Organism: Pinus taeda; assembly: GCA_000404065.3. Taxonomy (NCBI): domain Eukaryota; kingdom Viridiplantae; phylum Streptophyta; class Pinopsida; order Pinales; family Pinaceae; genus Pinus; species Pinus taeda. The sequence goes on along the minus strand of APFE030644344.1, from coordinate 227,195 downwards.
TAGGGACCATGTTAACTTATCCCAAGTTAACATTGCATCACATGCATGTCAAAGCAATCAACCTTGCAAGTTAATTACACATACATGTTCAAAAGCAAGGAAATCATCAACATCACTGTGTTCATACACAACATTCTCATGCATGGATTTCATCCTTCAACTTTCACTTCAGCACACTGTACTTTCTAAGATGAAATTAAATATAATGTTGCAGCAAAAAAGCGAGTCTCCTACTAAACTTCTCTATTCACCTTCTTGGTAAAATCCTGCAACTTGGATTCCATTAACAAAGAGATGCATATAGATGCAAAAAGACATGCAATCTTAATTCGATAAGAACTCTAGAAATTTCTTACCAATCCATTTCAAAGGTCTTCCCTTTCTCTGCAAATCGACATCAACATGTTAGTCATCCTGAAACACATCATTCATGGAAACTTCCTTTCCATTTTTTCCATCTTCTCTTTCCACTTTCTTCAGCTTTCATGGAAGCATTGATGGATTCAGAGTCCAACATTTTGTAGCAAGATGTCCTTGCTTATGGTAGTATGTGCAACACATGTGCATCCTCTTGACAGCATGATTTGCCTTGTCCAATGGACCTTTGGCTTCTTTCTTCCTTTCCTTCCAAAGTTTCCTGTATGTGGTCATTCTCTTCCAACATCTAGAAACATTATGGTTATCCAAGCCACAAAAGGAACATGCAATTCTTTTCCCATACCTATATGGAAATTTATCACGCTTTGCACAATCAAAAGGAAAATGTTTAGAACCACATTTATAACTTTATCTTTCACCTTTATTGCCTTAATGAGGAGGTGAATCAAATGAAGAAGTGGCTCCCTTTGGAACACCATCAATCTCTTCAAGTCTGTTAGAGTTTCCACAACTCTCTGGTTCAAGTGTGTGCTTCTGAACACCTGCATCCTACAGATGATGTTTCAAACTATTGCATTCCTCCTGAATACAATATTCACACTCTTGAGGTAGAAGATCTGCAATGCAACTACTTCTTGGAGATGTTTCAATGGCCTTCATGGTAGCTTTGGAGCTTTCTCTGTAAGACTATCCATAGCCAAGACCCAAATACTTAGGCCCTTCCTCAACTGTTATTGGTTGAAAAATACCTTGTGCATATTTACCCAAGCCTTTTCCCTCATAGACCATCCTGGACATTAGCTTGGAACCTATGCCTCTGATATGTTTTTCAAAAGAACCAATACAAGAATTTTTAGAATAATTTGAAGAAAAACTGGAATGGTTAACCTCTTCTTCAGGCTGATACTTGACTAAGCCTTCTTTGGTAACAAAGAGCCGTGTCTCCAACTCATGCATCCTTTTTAGGTTCATATTTGTAATATGAAGTTTCCTCTCCATTTCCTGCAATTTTTCAGAAAGACATTGCTTCTCTTCCTCCACGGAATTCAAATGCTCTCTAATTCTATTGCTCTTCCTTCCATCCTCATACATTTATCTCACCTTGTCCATCATGGTAAACAAGTCTTGCTTCATGTCTTCATCAAAGAATCTTGTGATGAAGGAGGAATTTGAGGACTCACTTGTAGAAGTTGTCATTATGCCAATGAACAAAAGAACTTGAAACAGGATTAAGAAAGAGCTTATTCAAGAAACCTTCTGCAAGAAACCTCTTGTGGTTCAAGGATTTCTTTGAGGTCCTTTGGGATAAGAAGAATTCCTTCAACCCTTCTGTTATCCGGGAATAGTGTCCACTCGGATGCTGTTATTCCCACTAAGATGGGTGGCTATCTTAGAAACAACAATCAAAGTCTACTATTTTTTCCTTTTATGAAAATAGATGAGAGGAGAACTAAGAGGGCCAACCTGAGTCTTACGCTTGATTTCCTCTCCTTCTTGATAGATTTTCGCCACTTCTTCTTTGTCTGCCCAACTTCAAAAGAACCTGTGGAATCACAAAAACATACTACTATGCAAGAAACAAGGATCTAAATTCATAAATAATACAGGATCAGATGTTTATTAACCATATACATGCATATATAAACAAGTACACAAGAATATGGAAGGAAACAAGAATAGCTTTATTAAGATGAAAAGTAGCAAGAGGATTACAACCATGTGCTCTGACTCTGATGAACTTCCTTCCTGCGATAAAGGAACGGGAGGACTGCCCCCAAGCTCATCGGAGTCTGTGTTGATGAAAAGAATTTGAACGGTGTCGTTCTCTTTCTCTTCAGTGACGATATCATTCAAAGATGAACACTCTGAAGGCAAGACCGGGTCAACTGCCGTATCGACCCTTTGAATTTCATCTGGTATGGATTCAGAGGGTTCATTTTCAATGATAGATGCTTCGGCCAACCATAATGGCGGGCCAACCAGATTTTCAACCAGTGGAGGACTTGGCAAGAGTTTTTTATGTCCAGGAGGAAGTCGTAGTGGTGAAACCAGACGATCATCCAAAACAATTTTAGCCTCATCAAGGAAGGGATAATGGTGGATGACGTGACTGCCTTCACACAACTTACAAGGAAGTTTAGGATTCCTTCTTTGTCCATGTGCTTCACTTTCACTGGTTGATGGTGAGCATTCAACATGATCACCAGAGGTTGATGCTACCGGATTGTGCAAACGAGGAGACCAACCCCTTAAGATCTGAGGGATGCAGGGACAATCTCGGTGATAGTGGTCTCCATTGCAAATGACACAAGGAGATTTAGGTTTTGACTGTGCGGTGTGAGAATTTTCGCTAAATGATACTTGGTTGCTCCCTTTCGATTTTGGTTCCTTTTTCTTCTTTTCCTTTTTCTCTTTCTGCTTCTTCTTCTTCTCAGTTACTTGATTTTTAGCTTTATCGACTTTATCAAGCGAAGAGGAAGGAGGAGAGGGAGAATCAGATGAAGTAGAAGGTCGGGAGGCAACTTTAGTGTCGTCTAGTTGCTGATTAGACTGTTCAAGAATTACGAGATTCTGAACGATAGAGGTAGAAAAGAGCTAGACAGGCAAACCAATCGTCAATCCTAGAAGTGACAAAGTGGCCATATGTGGTGCACCAACATCTCCCCGAGAGGAGAAGGGACTAGGATTTCCTTCACGGGGAAATCATTGGTTGGTAGACTCCATTTTCTCAACCTGAAGATCAACGAGGGAATTTGTGACATTATTCCGATTAAAATAAATTTTTAGACACTTTGACACAACTTGTTTTTTCAATTTTAAAGAGTCGAGAAAAAACAAAAGATGACTCTAGTCGCCTTCGATTTTTATTGAGCCTGAAGTGACAAGTGCTCAGAGGACCTTTACCTTTAAGGAGTCTGAAAAGGAGGAAAATGGACTTCTCTAGAGATCTAGGCAGAGAGGATTACCAAACCAATCACAAAACTACAGAATACTTTTTACGGTATGGCAGTCAATCTTCCCGAATGCTGTGTTCGGTGCATTGCGATCGATAGGGTGGCAGACACGACTTCCTAAGGATAAAGGATGCAGCATATTGTGGTCTCCCAATATATACTCAATGGTAAGTGGGAGCACAAGTCTGTACTGGCACTTGCCGTCTCAGAGTGGACGAATCACCCAACCAATACTGAAAGCAACAGTTACCAGGTTTTACGATGCCGGAATACGTCTCTAGCCTAAACCTCTAGATGTTGTGCGTTAAGTTCCAAAGCGTTGTTATATTCATTGAATTTATTTTAAGTTGATCTTGCTTAATAGTTTGCCTTTCAGGTTCACCACGTGATGTATATATAATTTCTAAAATGCAATCTAAGGTGATAAACAAACGTTTGATTTTCTTTCAGCAATGAAAATCCTAGATACTAAAGGGAAGAAAGTCAAGAATATTTTCTTCACAGAGCACAGAGAACACACTAAATGCACAGTCCTAAATTAAGCCAAGCAACCAAAATGAAAATGAACATGCATGTATTTGTTTTCAGCCTTCTTAATGTGTGAATGACGTTAAGAAAGCTATTTGCAAAACTGAATTACTTTTAAAGCAACAATACTCAACAAAATTCTTTTCAAAATGAAGTGAAAGCAAGAGGGACAGTTTGTGATTTTGAAATGGAAATTGCTTTTCGACACTTTAAAACTACTAATTCAAATCCTATGCAACAGTAATTGTATAATCGACTATTCATAACAAAGGTATTGTTTTCTAAAACTAAAAACGATAGCTACGACACTTTCAGATCTAGAGACGACAATTCGACTATGTTATTTTTTGCAAAAGAGAACTAAAAATGATGCACAATACATAAAAACATTTATAGTTCTTTGCAATAAGGAGGCAGAATAATGCAAGAGAAGGGGGTTTTCATAGAAGTACACTGACTACAGACAAAAAAACTCTTGAATAAGACTGAAAATAGTAAGCAAAATCCATAGTCGAAGGGTAAAGTTAACCCTCCCTAACCATCGGACCTGTTACACAGTGAACTCAGTATGTAGCACACCCACTGCACTCGGGAAGTGTGATGCATACAGACTGCCTTGAAGGCAGGGTGCGATGGTAGCAGTGCGAGACTTTGAATGGGATTTCAGTCACAGTTTGCAATCTAGTTTAGGTGTTTAGGTTGAATGACTAAATACCAGTGTATGTAAAACACAGGTGTGATCTAAAAGGTTACTAGAGCGACCACTTAGGCCAATTAGATTTCTTGCAGATCTATTATTTAACTCATAAAAAAAACATGGAGATAGACTGAAGCAGCATTGATCTACTTTGCATTTGTATAATAAATGAAGTTCGAAGGCTAGTTGGCTTGACTTCAGGCTCCGTCTATAAGTTTATAAAAAAAAGAAGGATAGATAGGCTAACAAGTAATCTAGTCGCTCCCCAGTGGAGTCGCCATTTTGTTATCTGGGAATAGTGTCCACTCGGATGCTGCTATTCCCACTAAGATGGGTGGCTATCTTAGAAACAAACAATCAAAGTCTACTATTGTTTCCTTTTATGAAAATAGACGAGAGGAGAACCAAGATGGCCAACCTGAGTCCTGTGCTTAATTTCCTCTCCTTCTTGATAGAGTTTCGCCGCTTCTTCTTTGTCTGCCCATCTTTAAAAGAACCTGTGGAATCACTGCAACATACTACTATGCAAGAAACAAGGATCTAAATTCATAAATAATACAGGGTCAAATGTGTATTAACCATATACATGCATATATAATCAAGTACACAACAATATGGAAGGAAACAAGAATAGCTTTATTCAGATGAAAAGTAACAAGAGGATTACAACCATGTGCTCTGACCCAGCATCATCCTCCAGCTAGGAAGCCCTTCTTCACCTCAAGCAAAGCTTAGATCACCCAACACTGTGAATGTACACCAGAAAACTAACAATACTTCTCTATCAGATACAAAATTCCAGCCTCTGTGATGAGGCGTCCATATATAGATGATTACAGAGAGGTGAGTCATCTTCTAGGATCTTGATTAGTGTCTTCTCTCTGATAGTTCCTATTTCCGCTTGGAGAATGATGATCTCTTACTCATCCCTGGTCAAAAATGGAGTGGCAAGTGTCAGAGGGGAAGCTTCTGGAAGATTCCATGATCTTCCACCTCGCATTTTTGTCCCTGCCATTTGTCCATTCCCGACCATCACACCCTACAGAGGAGCAAATCAGTATGCATCACACCTTGTACACTGGGAAGGTGATATGCATCGTACCCCCTGCATTGAGCTTTCAGTATGGTCCAACTTTGACCATTTATCAGCAGTTTTCAGTGGAGAACTTCTGGGAGATGATGTAATCAGTTGACCTTGTTCCTTTAGGTAGTGAAGCAACACTTTTAGGGACTTAGGAGCCCTCCGTTTATGGACATTTATGATTGGGGTTGAAGTGCCCAAAAATGTCTATAACACCTTCTTCCTTCTTGTCCTTCCTAGACTAAGCTATCAATAGCTTTTCCTTCACCTCTGCAAACTCAAATAATAGTCAATTTGCAACCAATCATACAATTAATCAGACAGTCAATCCTTGACTGCCCAAACACCTTTTAGACAAGTAATCTTTGCTCTATCAATCAAGCATTCTAATCTGGTATCACTTGCTCTGGTATAACCAACTTTGATATCCCCTTTCTAAAGGTGGGGTTAATTAGTCTCAGGCTCCGACACCACCTGATCTGAAAATGCCTAAAGGCCTCTTGTTAGGCTTACAAGAATCCCTCACACTCCCAAAGCTTATATATTCCCAAGGCCCAAATGATTAACCAATTGCGGAATTAATAATGTGCTTGAAAATAAGGTGTATGCTAATGTTTATTTTTGATTGTTTATGTGATTTAAAGTTTTGTTTTTTATGCTGATATAACATACATACAACAGTAAAATATTACAACAAATAACAAACACATAAGATAGCACATTTAATATGGATTTCACCCAAAACTCTTGGGCTACGTCTCGTTGAGCTCTAGTCAACTCAACTAGGCTCTCTTGGATCACGGCAGTAGTTATTATACAAGCTCCATGCTCAACTCCATTGGTTTACATAGAACACAATCAGCTTAGAACACCATCTTATCCCTGGCACTAAAGATCTCGGCTCTGGCTTTGTGAGCTTTCAACAGTCCACTTGACCTCCAAGTGACTGTCTCGGCAACATTCAACTCTTTGGTTTTTCCACTTGACCTCCAAGCAACTCCAAGACTCTCTCAACTGCTTCATGCATTAGATTTTCTCTAGCTACCCCGTTAATTGGGCTCTCTGGCTCTCTTGAGGCATTTTCTTGCTCTACGGCTTCCCCAACCATTTCTCTGTGTGTAATCATCCCTCCGTAGCTCTGCGAATTCTCTGCTCCTTATCTATTCGACTGGCCATCTGGCTCTGTGACTTTGTGGATCTGTGCATTCCCAAATGCATCATTGTCTGAAAAATGCCCACTTGCAGCATGGTATAATGTTCAGGAGCTGTTACAAAAGGATGGGGGCCTTTTTCTAGGCAAAAACTCAAAAATGGACAAAAATTCCAATACATAGATATTTTCCGAAAAGTACACCATCGGGCATGAAATCCAAACTTCAAATTCCATTAAATCTCCCCTATAAACACTATCGAGTCCACCATTAGTCGCATATCACATCACATAGGTGGATTGGCCAAAACCCCAAATACAAATACATTGAAAAATCTGAATTCCCGGACTTAAAAAATTATAGAATCGGGTCTATAACCCCATCAGGTCCAACCTTTTATCGCTTATCACTATCACAATTGCATTGGCCATATTATCAAGGATCACTGACCATAGATCACCGATTAAATATGGACCGTTGATCTGATCCCTGATCAGAAGGTCCATATTCCATCGCATATCGCTCTCGCATCGATCGTTTGTATCGGGGATCACTAATCTCCCGATCGTCGATTAAATCCTGACCGTTGATCTCTTTTCCCGATCCAACGACTGAGATCACACATTGCTATTGGCATATCAAATTCACAATGACCTAGGGGTTTTGTTCATCACCGATTCCGATCTGCCGATTCCATCATCCGCAATCGCAATGTCGCATAATCGCAATCACCAAATCCTCCCGCCAGGCCTTTGTCCCTTCATCACTTTGATCTGATACATTTCACAGATCTGATAAGGGTTTAGGATACAGAACATAATATTTCGGGTCCGCCCTTTAAACCTTTCACATGTGATTTTTTCATATAAGACCTTTTATGCCATTTTTAGAAGAAATTCCTCCTTTTCCAAAGGACGAAGGCAATCTTCTTTCTGTAATAACTTCATCATCTAAAATTTGTTTTAGGCCATTTAAGTTGTAGTAGATTCATAATGAAAATATCTACGTAATGGGAATATTTCTAGGAGCATCCTTGGACTTCCATTTTCCTCTGTGAGGAACACTTTAGACTTAGAAGTTTATCCAAGATCCATTTTGGATCATGCCTTCCCACTGAGGTGCCCCTAAGATTATATCTGTCTTTGCCTGTTTTGGAGTCACAACTTTTAACACCTTGAATTTTAGGCAAGGAATCCCAACTTTAAGAAATTTAAGAACTCATCTCAATCACTCATCTCCCACACCTGCATCATTATTTTCCTATGTGTTAGTATCTGAGTCTTCAATAGCTTTAGGTGATACTAAAAACGAAGCATCGACATATTGTCCATTCTGATACAAGTAGACCACCTTCTCCTTGTATTTCTAATCATTGTCTTTTGTTATGAATATTTTAAATAAGGGAACGCTTGGAGCTCCTGTAGCCAGCTACCTTGCACTGTAACTCTTGGCAACAGATCTCTCATGGTTAGAACCAATATGAATAGTTCTTCCATATGGATCATTTGCACCATGCCATCCCACCATCCAACCTCATGTTGAATCATTCCTTGTAAACCTAGAGTACAATGATTATGTGATGGCACCACTATAGGATCTGAAGTACGTGAATAGTTGCATGAAATAGAATTAGCCCAATTTGAAGAAGTGGAATGTTTCTCAATAATGTGTACTACCTGGATTTAGCCTCCTATTTCCTTTGAATCATGGTGAAATATTCCTTTCGCCATATATTTTCTTTGGAACACCTCGAATATGGTTTAGAAGCTCAAAATTGTGGAAACAACAAATCCCACCCAACGCAAGAGTTTGATTGGGTTGCAATTAACAGTACAAACAAAACCATGAGAGGTGGAATGAATTGATTGTCTCTTTGGTGATCTATGTTGTGATTTGTAGTGTGGCCGAGAACTAGTAGAATTGGGAGATAATTGGAGATTTTCAAACCATCATAATAATAATCCTGTATAAAATCTTGAGAGAAAATGTTACCTTAAACATCAAAACAAAAATTTCCCATATAAATACGTTTTCAACAAAAATATGCATGTGATAATAGGTCTAAGGTAATGTTTTAGGGTCGTAGGTGCAACATTGCATGGAGGACTATTTGAGGGCTGAGATGCCTATTGTATGCCCTTCTCTTCAAATTGCAAGTGCACAGAGACTATCGCAGGTGGAGGAAAGGGTGTAACCCCTGAATAAAGTTTGGAGCTCTTGTTGTAGGAAACCGTGGTTTGTAAGGTGCCTTTTGTAGGTTTCCAAAGACTAAAGCTATTAGTGGGAAGGCCTAGAAGGGACAACAAAAGAGATTTGGTTGTGTGGAGAAGGGTAACACAGATTATTTTTAATTTTTGGCACAAATTTTCTCATATCATTTCATTCTTGGACATTTAGGCCCGTCTTATGAGAACCTCCATTCAAATAGTTGTTATATAAAATATTGGAAGTTCGATCCCATTCTTCTCAACTGGTTGTCGAATTTGAAAGTCCCATATCATGCTTTTGAACTGATTTTGTTATTATAGAAGTTTTCTCTGACAGAATTGTGTACATGGATGTTCTCTCGCAGATATTTTTTGTAAATTTGGACTTGCATAGATCACTTTGTTATGGGGAAATAAGGCTTGGTTCTTGGTGTTCAAGACATTAGTTTAATATTGTTTAGCCTAAATTCTTAGGTGATTCTATGATTATAGAAATGGCAGGGTCATTCCTATTTCAAGGAAGGGATATTAGTTCTTAATATTATTTCTAGGGTTGTTTATATTTCCTATATGATGTTATTTCCAATGTAATCACTCATTATGTAAAGGAGACCTTAAGAAGAAATCCATTATATCTAGCTTGAGTGGCCCTAATGGTTAAGAGGATGTGTTTCCTCCTAAGAGGTCTAGGTTCAAAACTAGATGGGGTAGAGTATGTATGCCTTAATTGACTTATGTTATGAAACCAACACACAAAAAGATAGAAAATATAGTTGAACACCTTATAATTCAGCCTCTTCGAGGGGGCAACCTCCTTTGCATTATAGAAATGAACGATTCTTGGATGATACAAATGAAAATACATCCTTTCTATATATAGGAGTCTAAGGGGTCATAATATAATCAGAGCTGACATAACTATAATAATGTAAGGGCGCAATAATAACAATAGTGGGCTTCTATGGGGCACAATAGTAATAATATAGGCACTACATGGGTACATCAATATAATAAGGGAGTTGTACTAATAACAATAAGGGGTTACACTAGTAGTATAGGGGCCTAACTTGCCCCCTCCTTCAAAAAGTGTTGTCCTCAATGCTTGAGTAGTTCTTGATGCTTCTGTATAAAATTATTGTCCTCCCATGTGGAATCTTTAGCGGGTAAGTTCTTCCACTTGATGAGATACTCTGAAATTGATCAATTTTGTAGTTGTCGGGTTCTTGTTTCTGTGACTGGTCCAGGTTCCAATATTATTTCTCCTTCCTCTTCAATTTCTGGCAATATCGTTTGAATTGGGATCTTTTGCAACTTTTGAATAAGTGGCCATACTTCTTCGTCCTTCTTCCATTCATCCCTTCATTTATCCAATCTAGTTGGATAATAGAAATAACATAAAACAATGCTTCCACATCGTCATCCTTTCTTGAGAGTGCATCTGCAACAAAAATTTTCTTCCATTTTCTATAGATGATGTCAAAGTCATAATCCAACATGTTTGTGACACATTTTTCCTGTTCTTCTAATAAAAAGCATTTAAGACTATCATGATCCATTTTTACCTTGAAGTGCATTCCCATTCGGTAAGGTTGCCATTTCTTAAGTGCATGTAGTATTGCCAACATTTCCTTCTTATAAATAGCTTGCTTGAGATGTAGCATTAAAAATACTGAATCACCTACCTAAAAACATTTTCCACTAAAATGTTGATCTACGTGTTGTTTCATTCGATTTTGCACCAAAGTGGTGTTATCCTCTAAAATTTGGAGAACTTTTTGTTGATGCTCGACGTGATCTTTCATTGCTTGAACCTTTTTCTTCTTGATATGTCTTTCTATCATTAGAGTTTGAGGAGTGGTAAATTCTTCCAATCCTTTACAAGATATAGTAGTATTCATTTCTTGATGCTCGATGTGATCTTTCACTTCTTGAACATTTTTCTTCTTGATATGTCCTTCTATCTTGATAGTTTGAGGAGTGGTAATTCTGACCAATGAATTACAAGATATGGTTGGATTCATTTCTTCTTTCTCGATGTGATCTTCCACTTCTTGCACCTTTTTCTTCTTGATATGTCCTTCTGTCTTGAGAGTTTGAGTGTTAATTCTTACCAATGCTTTACAAGATATGGTCTGGTTCATTTCTTCTGTCTATGGGGTTGGGTCCTGGCATATATCATCTTCTTTTGATGTTTCTTGATCCTTTTTTTCCTCCTCTTCATACTTTATGTAAAATAATTTCTTCTCAGCACACTTATGACCTTTAGTGAATTTTCTATCATAATTTTAACAAAGCACTTTTTCTCTTTTTTCTTCCAATTGTTGTGGTGTAACCCTTGTAGGTTGTGGAAGGCTAGGAGAAACAACACTTCCGTCTTTATAGTTGTGAGTTGTGGACTTCCTTGTTGCCATAATTTTACTTTCCACTATGTAGCAAATCCCTTTTACTCTTTCCAATTGTTGTGGTGTTGCTCTAAAGAAGGTGTTTCTCTTTGTATCCTCATAATGTGCTATCATTTCCTTCGTGAAAATTGACAATGTAACAAATTTTTTACGAGAACAAAGCCCTTTATACCATAAACATTGATCCAAGCCTAAATAGGAAGATGCAATACATACCTTTTGTAACAGTCGTACACCATGTAGATCAAAATATTGCTCCATCTGAAGTATCCAATTTACGAGATCCTTGCCATCAAACTTCCTCATATTGCCTTTTCTTTATTTTAGGAGCTCAATCTTGAAATGACTAGAACTCTGTAATTTCGGTTCTTCCAATTTTGTAATTGCGATCTACAGTAGCCCTCTGTGTCCTCTTTCTAATGCTGGTAATCTGATCAAATTTAGATTCTCCAAGAAAGAGTTATGAACAATCTCCTAAGATGACCTGATTATATACCTTTTCATAAGATCGAACTTGTATGAAGTGCCATGTATCACTCTGTTAACCTTAGGATTTGAAAAATATACATAGGAAACTACAGTTTGTTCTCTTCTTGTAACTTCTTACGAAATTTTAATCTAATGCTCAAAACAAAAGTTATGACAATTTTCCTCAAATATAATTCAGGAGTCTACAAAAATACCAACTTCCTTAGATCATATCTCTGCAAATATAGCATGAAAAGCTCTGAAATTTGAACCCGCATTTTGGTGCGATTTCTTCTAAAATGGGTTTTTTTGTTCACTTATGAAACGTCACGGAAAAAAGTTATAGCGAAAATTCCACGATGACAAATTTGGAGTAGTGAAACCCTATAATCCAAAGCTCTGATACCAAATGTTATGAAACCAGCTCACAAAAAGATAGAAAAGATAGTTGAACGCCTTAGAATTCAGCCTCTCTGAGGGGGCAACCTCCTTTACATTACAGAAATGAACAATTCTTGGATGATACAAATGAAAATACCTCATTTCTATTTATAGGAGTCTAAGGGGTCATAATATAATTAGAGTCGACATAACAATAATAATGTAAGGGAAAAATAATAGCAATAGTGGGCTTCTATGGGGCACAATAGTAACAATATCGGCACTACATGGGTACATCAATATAGTAAGGGGGTTGTACTAATAATAATAAGGGGTTACACTAGTAGTATAGGGTCCTAATAACTTAGCTGTCAAATCATTGTGCAGAGGTGGGTCCCTTGTCCCACAAGTAAGGGCGTCTCATACACCAATGTGGTGTCTTGCTTGGTTGTGACCTTAAAATTGGATAACTAAAATATCCTCTACAAATTTTAGAATTGTATTTCAACGATATGAGAGTGTCCGGAATCCTTTTCTTTAGTGAGGTGCATGATAAGGTAATGCTTTCCTTAAACTTGTAGAAAATCTTGTAGACATTTGGAGGTTTATTTTGGAATACACCATTGTTTTGAGCTAGCCAAATCGAGTAGATCACCTCTACAACCAAAATTTTGTCTTATGTTCTAGTTGTAGTCCATTCATTTAATGAGTTTGTGATATCTCCAATCCATTGTTGCATTTTACATAGTCTATGAGTCATCACCCATATCTCATTGGTGAGATGATAGTGAATCAAAAGGTGATTTCATGCTTTCATGTTATTCCCTTAAGAGCGCATGTGTTGGGACTTGTCAATCCTCTTCTTCTAAGCATGTGTAGGTTGGGATTTCACCCTTGATTTGAGATTTGGGGCCCCAACCTTGGTTGAAGATAGTTGTCTTGCATCTAGAGGGTCTAGACTTGTGCTTGAACACCTTATTTGTTGCAAACCTATTCATAAAGATTCATCAATTGATTTTTCATCATCATATAGATCAATTTATATGTTATTTTATATACATGCACATAATCAATCTTCCTAAAACATGGTTGATATTTTTGTGCCTTAGAAAATTAGATGCCACAAATCATAGTGAGATGTGCTTGACTATGGGTTAAGTAATTGGATTGTGGGAGAACTAATATGCATTTACAATGTATATCAAAAGAAGAAAGGTGCATTGTAGAATGCATGTGGGGTCATAAGAGAGGCATCATGTCACTATACTAGGGATATAAAAATAAAAGGGTATGAAAAATGTGGATAAAAAAATTGATACATACAATATTTATTGAAAATAGGGGTTTTATAAATTGGGAAGGTGTATTGGATTTATATTGGCACAGGGCTAAATAATGTGATTTTTAGGTGTTTTGCAATAGTTAGTCAAATTAAGGGTATTGTTTAGTATGCCACGAATGCACGTGCTATGTGAGAGGTTCAGTGAGTGAAGCCCCCGTGGATAATACAATAATGATTTTCTTGGTTGCCACATCCAATGAACTCTGTCAATGGATCTAAACTCTTTGAAATGTAATGATTGATATTTAGTTAATTATATTTACTTTATGCAATTATAACAGTTTTTCCTTCATTGTATTTTCATTCTTGCAATGGGTTAAGGTTTCCATTTTGAGCATTTCCATTTCTACAGCTAGTTATGATTTGATTTCATTACATGCACTCCATTACATCATGACACTAAAATAAGGACACATTTTATGCTGCACATATAGTGTCGATACCTCTTAAGTTTGTACGAACCCAAGGTTGATAATTAAAGTTGGTATCCTCGAGAGTTGCAACATTCTTGTTGCAATACTGAGGCTCATCATCCTCCCTTCTAACAAGCATGGTAATAACTATGTATTTGTTGTCATGGAAAATTTTGTAAGATGACTGTATTAACGACCTACAAGAAGAGTATTACAACATAGGACACTATCAAACTCTTCTTTGAATGAGTGTGGGTACATTTTTAGATCCTGCATACTATTATATTAGACTAGGATAACAAGTTACTACGCAGATTCTAGTGAAGCCTCTCGACACTATTGGGCACCAAGCTCACCAAGTTGACTGCATTCCATCCCTAGACTAATGGCTAGATAGAAGTCGTCAATAGTATGATAGTGCACATATGCCACATTTACAACTCCAAAAATTCATGGACCTGTTGGATACCTATACCAATAGGTTTCATATTTCATGATTGGCAAATTCAAGTGCCAAATATGCTCTACTTTGTTGCTACAAAGGTTCCATATTTGCGAGAAAAGACAAGGTGTGTACATGCCTTTATGCCCATTAAAGTGCTGATGGATGACCCAACAGTCTAATCTGGATCATACCATGTTTTCAATTTATGTTGTAGAATAGAGAAAGAAATCTGTCCAAACTGTTTAATCTTGGCAGATCAGTAGTTAGGCAGAGAAACTAAGGTTCCCAACTGCTTAATCTGGGGCCTTGGAAGAAGTAAGGGTAGTGCTAGATAGGAAATGAAAGCAAAAAAGCCAATGGAAAAGAAAAGGCACACAAGGGGTTTGCAAGTCCAAGTGCACCCTCCAAGAAGAAATAAAAAATGCTAGGCAAAATAGTTGGGTAGGTAGATGGGGTTGCAGAAGTGGTGCTCCTTCCAAGATCAACTTTGCTAACCAAGTGCAGGAAAAACAACACAGTGGAGCATGTCTAACTTCCCTTTTCCCTTTTGTATACCACTCTTTACTAACATCCCTTCACAAGTTGTGTACATAAGAAAGACTCAAAACTTTATGTTGGTTCTTATGGCCTTTAGAAGCCACATTTCTTGTGTAAAGTTATTTTCATTTTGATCTACTCTTTACACTAAGTTGTTCTCAAGAAAACTTAGTAGTACTGTTCCTCATTCACATTTTCCCCATATTAACCTCTAACTCTATTATCTAGCTCCCTATGCTTCACTTCCCCTACTATTATAACACCATGGTGTATAAACCCTAAACAGTGTATAAATATCCCCTCCTTCGCATTATAGCCATAAGTCTCACTACAAGGGCATTGGATTAACATCTGGTTAAGCTCAAGAACCCAAGTCTAACCCCTTTTCTCCATCAGAACCTATCTACTTAGCCAACTCTCCATTTTTGCCTAGAAAACCCTTGAAGAAAACCCTTTGTGCACCCTCATACCACTAAAAGGCAAAGAATTTGATGAAATCTACCTTCCCCGCCTTATCCTAAGGTCGGGAGCCAGTATGCGCCTTTTTCATAAAAATCCATCAAACCTGCCTATCCTAAGTTTTGCCCTTCATATGCCTTATGCAAAAAAAAAAATTCATGAAAAACCTTTGTTTTTCGCTTTTCCTAATATCGTCGGGCATATTTAATTTTTACAAAAGAACTTTGAAAAAACCATTGAAAATCATTTGATAACCCAAAGGGTCCCGCCGGGCGCAGTTGCCGGTACATATTATTATTTTAAGCCGCCCGTTGACGTTATCCACCGTGCAGTTTGCTGGCCCGATATCCGTCCGATCAAGCCTTTCCTGATCGATGGTTGTCGTGGGTTTCGGAGGGGCCCGACGTCTGACAGTTAACCGCCATTGACTTTATCCTCCATGCATTTTCCCTTCCCGATAGCCGTCAGATCGCGCGCCTCAAATCCAACGGTCGTCGTGGATTTCAGAGGGGCCCCGATGTCCGACAGATATCGTCCGATATCTATCAGACGATGATGTCACGCGGGGCCACGCGTCGCTCCCAAACTCCATCAGAGCCCCCTCTGACAGATTCCTTGCCGTATAGGAGGGGGCCCAATATGACGACACCTGTCCGCCTGCGTCACCAGCCTGTTATCGCCTATGTCAGCGCCACGACCGTGCACCCTGTCCTCCATTCGTCCACCTAGCCGCCACCTCACCGCCCCCGTGGATCGCTCTTAGGCCGCCACATCACCTGATGACGTCCTGCTGACGTCATCCGAACCGGACCCACTTGCTGACGTCATGTTGACGTCATTTAAAAAGTGCGCCAATAAGCCAAAAAAGCCATATTTTGACGATTTTACGTGTTTTTTATCACTTTTTGTAAAAAACACCTCTGCTCTCTCTGCATGTGCATTACGACGAACAATTCGCCAACGAACTCCAGACCATCCACAGAGGTTCAGAGCGCGCACCCAACTACTGTTCCGTCCTGAGCAAGTTGTTAAACAGGTATTTTCCTGTGAACCTCCCTGCAACCTGGCTTATTCTCTGTAAATTGTAAAAAACACCCGAACATGGCGGAGGCTAAAGAATTTAACATAAAACCAAGCATACCCAGCTCCCTCTTGAAGAATTAACGGTCAAATTTCACTGGCAGAGCCATTTCGCACTAAATTTTTAGTAAAAACCCTTCTCCGTTCGCACAGTCGTGAACCACGGCCCAAAACCTGCTCCTAATTATAAAAAGAGTTCTGCTAAACACTGTAAAAAGCCTTCTCAGAGAGCCGAGAAGTATTCTATTATGCTTCAAATCTACCCTGCTACCCTGCATTCCTCTAAATCCCACTTTCTCAGATAGCACACTCATAATTCTTCAAAAAGCATTCAAACAGACATGGACAGTCCCAAGGCATCAACATCCCTCAATGTTACTCCCTTGAATGCCCCCCAGAGAGAGCTGGAGTGGCAGGGTTTGGCACCTAGATTACCAAATCTCAAAGGACAGCCCATCCAAATGCAAGTTCCACATTCATCTGTTAAATGAGCTCAGAGCCAAGCATAAAGATGGAACAAATATTCTAGGCATTTGGGAGTCCTCCCTTCCAATCTTCAAGCTACCTCAGGTCAACCAGTTCCCTGACCTGATTCACTTATGTGCTGTCTACTATGACCCCATGCAGAGGGTTGTGCTTAACCCTGAAGGAGCAGTAGTGTTTTACACAACCCCTGAGGCCATCAAGGAAATGCTCTAGTTCAAAACCCAGAAGAAGTTGGTTCCCTTGTCCCTGCTGGACCTGATCAACCAAGGAGCCAAGATGTTGACAAAAGCACAGATCCTAAAGCTGAATCAGTTATTTATCACAAACTCTGACACAGTGCTGCACCCTCCCATTTTTATGGCTACCTAAATCAACTGGGTTTGGACCTGGCATACATGATAAGCTCAGTTTTGGGGTACAAATCACTAGAGTTTATTGAGGAAACTGTATTAGTGATGATGACAATGTTTTCCCCCGGCAAGACCCCCATTTGTTATGATTATGCTACATACATCTCAGACAAGATACATGAGCAATTTCTACACTTGTCCAGAGAGAAGGTGTTTAGATACACCTCATACATTTATCATCTCATTTTGTACCACCAACATGAGAAGTTCTCCTTTGAGATCAAGAGAACTGATGCAGCAGGCAACCCAAGGTCTGTGGTATACTGGACCTCAGTCTTCCACATCTTCACATACTCTCCATACACATATTCTGAGTTCATAGACTTATTCATCCATCCAGCTATGTCTCTCTTTTTAACCTCGCCCCCTCCAAGACTGTTTGATGAGATGCAGAGGATTCTGCAGCTATCCAGTGCCTACAACATAGGGGATTGGTACTTTTACCAACACTTCACTGTGATCAGAATATATGGGTGTGAGCTATGCCCATACAAATTGCCCAGGTATGTGCCTATGAGACTCTTTGCCTTGGAATATTTCAAGCAATTTGGCAATGCCGATATGGTGCAATTTGTAGGAACGGGCAAAAAGGCACAGCTTAAAGTGCGAAACCAACTTGGCCACTTTATCCTAAATAAAAGAGAGGGATGGAAAGAGGCAGACAGGATGCTAGAAGGCCTTGGCCTGAAACAAAGCTTCCTTTGGAAGCCATATGACCCTAACAACTTCATATCCTTGAAAAGGAAGAAATGCAAACTCTCTGGCTCTGAGCATGTGAGCTTGCTCCACATCCAAAGACATGCCAACCAACCAAAGTGGAGAAGAAACACATTGGAAGAGCCAGTCACCCAAGAAGAACTAGTTGAAAGAGCTAGGAGGCATTTGTTAAAAATGGCTGACTTGGAATCTCCTTCTCAGGTACTTACTCTGCCAAAGCCTCAAACAGGAGCAGCTGCTTCATCTTCTGCAACACAGCAAGAGGCAGTGCAAACCACAGATCAAGGGCAGAGCAAAGGCAAGGAAAGGGTCATGGAAGAACAACAGGGTCAACAGGATCAACAACAGCAGCCCCAATAGGAACAGCAGCAAGGAGACCAACAGGGTCAGCAAAAACAAATAGGAGAGGCCTAAATGGCCACCAAAGAGCAGACAACACCAATGGCACCTCCAAGGCAGGATTCTAGGGTTGACTCCTCAGTCCTCCAAACCCCTCAAAGGGAGGATGTTAGCAGGAAAAGAGAAAGGGAGACTCCCCTCACTGAATCGCCTGAGAAGAGACAAAGGTTAAATCCCTTCTCAGAAGAGGAAATGCCAAGCATGGAGGCTTCTGCCAGCTCCTTGCAACAGGAGCAAGACAGGGCAGCATTAGGAGAAGTGAGCTCTTTAGATCAACAAAAGGGAGCAGGAACAAGCATCAAACAACAATTGAAAGATGCAAAGAGAAGGAGTGAACCACTGAAGATTCAGCTCTACAATCACCTGCTAAATATGGCTCCCTCAAACCAACAAAGGCTCATGTCTGCATTTGATGTGCAGGAGGGAAAGATGACCATGAGCCAATTCACTCCAATAGTGCAGCAACCACAAATAGCTGCAGACTATATCAGGACCAATCTGGAGGTCCTGTCAAAAGACATCCACCCAATGGATCAAATTGAGCTCCACAAACAGACGGGTGAGATGGTCTATGCCACCTTGGCTGATAAGACCTTAGTTAACTACAGGCTGCAAAATAGCTTGAACAATACTACAGCACAGCTTGAGTTGGAAAAGGCTTCCTCCCAAGCTAAAGATAACAGGATCAAAGTCTTAGAGGAAATAATAATAGAGTTTGGGCATGACCCCAATGATGTTAAGGCTGTACAACAAGTCCTCAAGCTGAGGGATGCTGATATGGCAGCAATAAAGAAGAAATTGAAAATCCCACCAACTCTCCACCCACCAACAGATGAGTTTGCCGAGCAGAGGAAAGAAAATGATGCAGCTTCCTTACTAATGACATTATACAAGGAGCTCATCCAAACACAAGAAAAGCTGCAGGAATCAGAAGCCACATTGGAAGCAACATTGCAGTAGAAGGAGGCAGAGCAAACTGCACAGCCACCTCCAGGACCAATAAACCTTGAGGAAACCCCTCAAGACACTGCCCCTCCCAGCCAACAAGTGCAGCAAGAAGCTCGAACTACCACAGCACCAACCACCTCAGCACTGACAATAGAGCAGGCTGAAAGCCTGGACATGCAGAAGCTGAGGAAAGAAATATAGGTACTGGAGTCCCAGATGTATGAGCTAAGCCAAGCCCAGGACAGCCTGGCAAAAATAAATGAGAAATATGACAAATCAAAGCAAAATGTGGCTAAGAGGGAAAGGGAGGTAAAGGCCCTGAAGAAGAGGATTGCTGAGCTAGAAAAAGAGCTCACATTGGATAAATTCACAGCAAAGCTCAAGAGGGTCATCTGGACCACCATTGGCCAGTCAATAACAAACCAGTGGGAATATATTGAGGCCATATATGAGCAAGTGGCACTCATTGGCAGAGCACGAAAAGAAATGCAGAGGGCAAGGGCATCTCTAGGCAATATGCCTGAGATTGCCCCTAAGATGATAGAAGTGCTGAACTACATAACAAGTTCCCAACTGGTAAGAATGGGGATTGGAAACAGGACTGAGACTATCTCCCTAATCAGAAGAGTCCTGACAATGAGAAACTTGATTCAGACCCTGGACAAAAGAATCCAGGATATGCAAGCTAATATCAATAAATTTCAGAACAAGTTTATGGCCTTGCAGGACAGAGGGCTCCCCAGCCTATTGGATCCTTTAGGAAAATTACTCTCCCATGAGAAATATGTCAAGAGAGTAAGCAATTTTGCAGCAACACATATTACAGAGGCACCTAGTACATCCTCAGAGGCAGGCCCAGTAACAGGGCAAATTATTTTTGATAGAGTAGATAATTTATTTTTTATTAGAAATGAAATTTCACATTTATTTGATGAGCCCCCTCACTTTTATAAGTATACAGAGACTGATGAGACCATGGGGTCAATTTTGAAACATCAGTTGCCTTCATCAGATACATGGGAGGAATTGATACGATTACTGTTGAACCAAAGTTAGTAATCGCGATTTTTTCTTCAGCAAATAGTCTGAATCTCATACACAACAGGACAAAGACACATCAGCAGGTATGAAGACAGAGGCTGAGCCAACTTAGCACAGGTACTCGGCCACAACAGCAGCATCAGCAGTCACAGGTGACAGGGCCAAGAAGACACAGGAAGTAACAGCTACACAGACACGTCATTCAGCAGTTATGTTAAAGCCGCTCAACCGACTCTGTGAGCCCCAAAGGTCAAAATTACTCTAACAGGAGTTAAGAGCCTTTATAACTCATTTAAGATTGTAATAACTTCTCATCTGCAAACCCTGTACGAGTGATAGAAGATATTTTCCCTCTCAGATGACTCAATGCCTGAGATATTTTGTAATAGACTTCTATATATTTCCCCTCGCATTTGTTAGCAGGGGTTGGACTCCGGATGTAAGAAATCTCTTGATATTTATTCTGTTACTCTTCTATTGTAAAATCTTCAGACAACTAATACAAAGGATGATGGGATTTCCCAAAGCATTGTGTCTCTTGATGTCTTGCTGGTGTATGGCTGAAAGTTGCAGGATTCCTGTGTATTCCATGGCTCAATAAGTTTTCTTGTTACTCTCTGTTATATATGTGTTTGTTATACTTTCATATATCTTTCATGTTTCCATGTACTCGATATCTAAATAGCAAGGAAAAAGAATAGTCTCAGGACTTAATCATTGATTACCCTGAGCTCAATCTAAGCTATTTCATATGTTTTCTTCAGTTATGGTAACGAAAGAGTAATTCTTAAATGCTACCTTTCACACTATATCATCACAGTAATCTATTGTTTCAGGAATTCAAGTAATTGCTCCTAAGTAATAGACCTCTTTCCCACTACCCAGCTCAACGAAGAATTCTTAAATGCTCTTTGCTAGTTGTTTCTCATTTCACCCTCACAATTTACAGTTTGTTTTATGAAATACATACAGGCCCTGTAATTCCAGCTGCACTTAAGCTAGAATATCAAGGAAACAACAGCTACAGATCCCACTGCCCAATGGATTAATTTCACCTGCAGAGAACACTCTAAAGATATCAGAATCATCCTCCCAACCAAACATAAAAAACAATCAAACATTCACTTCATAACTAGCCTGAAAACTCCATTAAAATAGTGACAAACCTTATAGAGAGAGCCCTCTCTGATTACAGCTGGGCTAGAAGCTGTAGTCCAAAGATTGGTTAGTAGTTACCCCGGCCGTATTCCCTTGGGAGTCAAAGGGAACAACCTGGGTGTTAACATAAATGGCGACTCTGCTGGGGACCTTCAGGATCTAGAGGTGACTGTATATCTACCAGGAATTGCAATCAAAATCTGAACATTAGTCAAGAAACCTTCAAAACTTCTCCCATACAAACATCTGCAGCCTTGAGGTAGAGCTGACTCAGATATCCTTTATACCCAATACAGATACACAGAGTCTTTTCAACCTCCTGTCCAGTCCTTGCTATACAAATCTTTCAAAAAACTAAAAAAGGACTAGCTCAGAAGCTGGCTCCCAAGAAGAATCTTCGGTACACTAGGGCTAATCCTGACCCCAACCACCCCACTGTCTTCGAAAATCCCAATACAATCCCCAAACTAATTAGGAATCAGCAAAAACAAGATAACCTTGCTGACCTTAGTCCAGAGACAGTTCACCCTAACCCCATCTCCACTCCAATCAAAGTCCTATTCCGTTCTACCCCTAATTCCCCTAGCTCTCCATCAACATCTCAAAGCCCCCCACCCACTTCTTCTTCTCCTATACACATTCCCTGGACCAACACTCTAAATCCCTC
Source organism: Pinus taeda (assembly GCA_000404065.3). Taxonomy (NCBI): domain Eukaryota; kingdom Viridiplantae; phylum Streptophyta; class Pinopsida; order Pinales; family Pinaceae; genus Pinus; species Pinus taeda. The sequence goes on along the minus strand of APFE030644344.1, from coordinate 204,846 downwards.
TATACCTGTTACCCCTGTGGTACCCACTATTCCGTTTGCCCCAGTTGCCTTTATCAACCCCCAAAATCTTGTGAATATGGCTATGAGGTATGCACCTCTGCAGCTACCTGCCAATCCTGTGGCCTTACCTCAAGATTACCAGGCCAAAATCTCATATTTTGACTCCACTGGCCCCTATTCAGCCATTCAACATGCTAAGAGAATGCAAGATCATTTTGAAAATTATGAGATAGATGATGACACTGTGAGGATGAGAATATTTGTCCAAAGCTTAACAGGGGATGTGCAAACCTGGT